>LPNX010868109.1:1090002-1218504 GCA_001517045.1 Pseudotsuga menziesii
CTCTCTCTCTCTCTCACACACACATCCACAAGTCACCTCATCCCATTAAGGACCCCCCACCCCCTTGACTCTATCTTTGTCTCTCACACCCCTCACACACACACACATCCCTATGTCTCCCCTTACCACTAAGGACACCCCCCCCGTTTTGCAAGTTTTATTGAAGCAAAACAGGAGCGCGTTTTATTGAAGCAAAGCAAGAGAACATTTTTTCAAGGTAAAACATAAGCACGTTTTTGCAAGGTAAAACGGGAGCGCATTTTTTGTACTATCCTAGATGGCATGCATGTTGGCAGCCTTGGGACTAGACTTGGTAGGGTCGGGATTGCTTGGGATGATTTCTATTTTATGGATCAAGAGTGACTGACTTCACTCTACCATTGCATCTAAAAGGTCCTTCAACTTTGTGCACTCACCCTCAAGTGTCTCCTAAGGCACTTGATTTGGGCACACCAGAGGATAATAACATGATCAAGGACATTAGTAATGTAAGTGTCGACTTTTTTGTGATCCCTATATTTCTATTTCATAACAGTCAACATGCTATAGTAGATGAGATCGAGGTGAGAGAGCATGTGGTAGTTGAAAACCTAAAGCATTCAAAGAATACAATGGAATCTCTCAAGACCAAAGTGTAGGAGACAGAGAAGAAAACACAAAGATGGCAACAAGATAGGCAAAGATTGGATCAAGTTGTCTCGTTTGCATGCCATGAATTTTTCAAAGAGGGAATTACAACTAAAATAATCTCAGAGGCTCAAGTTATTTGTCTTGGGAAAATAGCTTCTGAGCTCTGCCATCGAATTACAGAGTTAGAAGAAAAATTGACTCCCAGTACACCCCATGAAGTACTGGAAACACGACAAAGGGAAGTAAGTGAGAATGTCAAAATATTCAGGAGTCCGAGGCACTTTGTCCCAAAGAATATGCACAGGTTTCTCATTATTGGGAAGCCTTGATGGGCGATCCAGAATTGCAGAAAGTCAGAGAGAAGCTTCATAATGCGGAGGTAAATTTGACTGGGCTAAAAAATTCATTGAAGGAGTTGTCGTTGGTTGAGAAAATGAGAAAGGTTGTTGACTTGAAAACATTTCAGCAACAGGTTAGGAAACTATGAACACAACAAAAATGTCGAACTAAACACATCGCAGAGCTCCAGGTCAAAGCAGAACAAGTTACAGGGGCCATCCATCTGGTCCATGAGTATGTGCAACAAGTGCTGGGAGCGATAAGAGTTAAAATATCAGAATATATCAGTTCCGAACTTGTGGAACAAATTGATAAAGTCAAAGAAGATGTGTAGAGACAAGTAGAAGAGGTGATGAAAATATGTCATGAGTTTCAGAATAAACTCAATGCGGCTAAGATCTTTGGATGAAGTGGCTTAGGATTAGCCACTAGTGAGTGTTGGGGGTCTGTTGTCCCTAGGAAAGGGCATAAGAGTTTTGGTCGGAAGTGTGAAGAATCAAGTCATAAGGTGAGAAAGGCACTAATAAAAAAAGAGAGAGTTAGTCAAATATAGGAATTCGACTTGTTTTGAAAAATCAATGAATCTAAACAAAGAGTTAAGTTAGAATAGTAGTCTATTTTGGGAATGGGAATGAATGTAATCTGGGTTGATAGAGCATTTATTAATGTAATGAGATTTCTTAGGTTAGCTAGAGAATCAATCGACTGTTAGTTGAGAAATAGTTGATGGTTAGAAGAAGAGTTGTGAAAAGTATATAAGTTCGATCCAGAATCTATGTGTGGATAGCCATGACCTTGATATTTTTCAATCTCGAGAGAGAGATCGAAAAAGGCGATCCTAAGAAGAAGACAAGAGAAAGATGAATAATACATGAGAACACGAGAAAGACAGAGAAAAAATGACTTATTGTAAGAATATTTCAAGAGAAGTCTATAGTATGTGCGCATAGACCAAAAGCATTCTAAATATTGCTCATGCCAAATGAAGAGTGCTTTTGTGGTTTTCCCGTATGGGTTTCCATGTTAAATATGTGTGTCTATGATGTCTATGTATCTTGTGTCTGAATCTTTATGATATTGTTTCACTTATATTGACATAATATAGTGGAATGTTGATAAAAATGATGGTATACATGCTTTAGATCTGTATATTTATATGTTGTGTACGTGTCGATTGATCGGTCTACTTTCTATGTTGTGTATGCGTCGACGAATGTCCATCTCTCTGCTTTGGTCAAGCAACCTGTTAATGTTTTCATGAAGAAATCCCCTTCCATAACTGCAGAATCCTAGTTCTTGTAGTCCCCATTAGGGATGATTTTAAGGAACCATACTTATTTAAAAGTGTATAAATGTTGGCGAATATTAACAATTCTTAAAACGCCAACTATAAAATGATTGGCAATATTTTTCAAAAAGTATTTTAATTTCCAAGGATTTTATATCATTTATATAATAATTTGGCGATTTTTAGGGTGAAAAAATTTTACCCCATCAAAATTCGACGAAACAGGGCTTCAAAAAATGCAAAATGACGAATCGTTTTTGGGAGAAAAACATGGAAAAATAGCCCACTGGGCTAAAATTCGCCCCTAAAATTATCCCTGGTCCCCATAGGTATCTCAGGTGAGACCTCACTTGCGTCATAGGTGTTGCTGACCAAGTTACACTCTATTGGGTCGGTGCCTTGGGCTTTATTGGACGGGCAGGGAAAACCAAACCCAGGTTAGTGGGATCGATGTCAATAAATAGTATGTGTTGCTGGATCTCTACAAGCTAAAGCATTAGATAGCTCGTATCTCTGTCAAATCTCTCATCGGAGGCTACAAAATCTTAATGACTACAAAATGAAAAATTGGCCATTTTAATGAGGATGAAAAGGCTTAAATTAGGAGGTTAAAAATTGTATAAACAATATCATCCAAGCACATCATGAGTGTCTCCATAAGGATATTAAGAGCCATCTCAGCAAGAACACATATACATTGCGACACTTTACTGATAAAATGAAGGTATTGCGACAGCGTGTATGGTTGGAAGTCTTAGGAACCATCATCGCTCATTGCACAAAATTACTACACAGAGAAACTGAAATGCACGAGGAGTTCAAAGAAACCAAAACGCATGGAAAGAGTTGGATAGGTAGGCTCTCATTGTTAAGAGGCCATCCCCTAGATGATATATTCTACATCATTGCTTCTATTCGAATGCAACCTAGGTTGATTGACTCAACTCAAGAAGACGATGGATAACCACCATTGTTCTGGGTTGTTGTTTGTATTTGAATGCAATCTAGATAGGTCGACTCAACTCGAGAAGACGATGGAGAACAACCTTGTGGGAAAAGCGTCAAAGGCCACAAACAAATGACCATGCATGCAATCCACGATCAAAGTACTCTTTAAAGAATGGACCAAAAAAATTAGAGAAATGAAAAAATGTAAAACAAATATTGTTGCAAACGACAGCATTAAATGTCTAAAATTAATACTAACATTAGTTTCGCACTAGTGTTATAATTTTGATACAGAAATACCATTATCCCAAGTTTAATGATCAATGGCCTCGATGTGTATCCAAATAAGACCTCCAATTATGTGATTGACCCATAAAAAGTTTTTCGTGAATTATTGATTAAAACTTTAAGTTAAAGGAAAGACAAATGCATAGAGTTGTGTAAAGATTAATGTAAAAATATGCACTCCGTTTACTAGAGTCCTAGCAGTCGATGCTCCTAGGACTCTAGTAAACATGTTGTAGCTTGGGTGGTTGGGAGGAATGAATGTTACACTTGCCACCTAGGTTTTATTCCTATAAGTGACATGTTTGCTCTTGTTGAACCTTTATGTAATGAATGAGTGAATGACTCGATTGTGTAATCTTGATTCTTGTGTTGAAATAGCAAGTGGAGTAGCCCTCTAACAAATGATGAAACACCATACTTCCATTTAAAAAAAAAGTCCTAGTAACCAAAAGTAAAAGCTAATAATAATTAATATGTAGTTTAATCAATATCCAATATTAAACTTATTATTATATTGAGCCGTATTATTAAGAAGGTTCGTTACTTTGTTAAAGCGTTCATTATTACTGTGTGTACACACTTTCTTTCTTTATTGATTAATATACAGTAAACCAAATTGCTAATAGAATAAACAATTCAATCTAGAAAAACTTTAGATATCCACAAATTCCGAATAGTCAAAAGCGTTCATTACTTTAAATACACACTTTCTTTATTGATTGATTAATTTCCAGTAAACCAAATTGCTTCTAGAATCTAAAGAAAATCTGGATATCCACAAATTCCGAATAGTAAAATAATAATTAAAGTTTTGGGTTAACTAATAAAATATGACAAACTTTATTATTATATTTAACTTTGTTATTAATTTGTTAAAGCATCTGTTAAGTTGTGTACAAGCTTGCAATTTTACGTTGACACGCTTTGTTACAGTTTTATTGTATGGACATTTTAAAGTGGGAATATTTTGTTACGTATAAATAAACATTTTAAATCTAGAATTTTTTAATAATAAGATTTAAATTATTATATCAATTATTTAAGAGCGTTTAAACAGTAAATGTAGTTTTTTAAAGTTTTTAGAGTAGAAAGTAAAATTATAATGAAAACTATTTTATTTCCTGTTTAAAAAATATGATTAAAAGTTACAACAAAGTAAAGTTGTTTTTAGCTGGTTAAAAGATAGGTTTTCTTACAATTATCTAGAAGTTTGTAGGATGAGTGGAACTTTATCTTCTCAAACATCGTATAAGTCATTTCAAGTGGTTTAGTTTTCTTTAAATAATAGTGATGAGTTAACTTTCATTCACAAATAGTAGCTAGCAATGATTGGCATCACTATAAATTAACAATTGAATTATGGTAGATTTTATCACCTTTTGAAAACATTTTTGAGATGATTAATAATATTTTGTTTCTTATATTTGGATGTGTACTTATTTTACTTAAGTTTAAACTTCTTTTTAATCAAATTATAACAAACTTTTTGCAAAAAGCTCTTAATTATTAAGCCCACTCGCCTACATTAAACTCACTCATTATCGACTTAAACAAAACAACTATAAACATCTAAATTTATTTAAAAAATTAAAATTAAAATTTAATTATTTTTATACCCTATTCACTAAAAATTCCAAAATCAAACAATACAATTATGACTTATAGTACAACTACTCTTCCTTTAAATTGCTAAACTTTAATTCCTTTAAAAAAAAATCTCAAAACATTATTAGATAATTTAAACTCAAAAAATCAATCCCACAAATTTGCTACGACACATAACAAAACCATTAATAATATAAAATATATATAAGTATTTAACAAGATTATATTAATTTAAATTTAAAAGACAAAAAAAATATGATGCATAATTTATAAATTGTTTTCACATTCTTATAAACAAGCAAATCGAATATAATCTTTAATATAAAACTTATAATATGATTTTAATAAAAAAAATTAATTCATAATTATGATTTTAATAAAATAAAAATAAAATCATAAATTTGATTTTAGTAATTGTTTTAAATTCATAAATATAATTTTAATAAATAAATTAAATTTTTTTTATTTAATAAAAATAATTAATAATTTATTTTTTCTTTCAATCTAATGTAAATTCAAATATAACTTTTAAATAAATATATAAGTTTTTCATTCATAAATATGAATAATATTTAAATTTCTTCTTCTAGTCTTATTAAAACAACCAAATCCACCCCCACTTTTTAATAAAAGAATTAATAAATCTGACTTTCTAGCTAAAGATAAAAAAGTTTACAACCGAAAGGACATAAATAATAACTCAATCCGAATATCTAGTGAGGGGCTGCATCCACTTACACGTGCCTTCCTTTCTTGATTGTACAATTTATTATGTTGAAATGCTAAATAAAAAACCCAATTTTAATGAACATCACTTTAATATATTTCCTTGGGAATCTCATTAGTCTATGCTACAAGATAACTCCACGTAATAAAGAGCTACCATTGAACTTTATTCTTGAAATATTCCTTTCAAGAATAATATAAAGTTTTAGCTTTTCAATTTGCTAATCCATCTCACGGAATATTGAAAAGCATGTACTTAGGCTACACAACTTTTCGTTTCACACCTTTTAACGTGCTTTCTTTCTCGACAAGTTTTCCTTCTAGTTTTAAGTGTACTTTATTGCAATTTCACAGAAAGTGGTGCAACATGACTGTGTTACATGATAATTTCATGTATTTTAATTTATGAGTTTCAAAACTATTTATTTATCGTTTTGTTTTCATATGTATATTATTAACCTTTTTATATATAAAAGAGTATATGTATATTATATTAATTAACATTTATTAAATAATTTTTATATATAATCTCTATTTGATTAAATCTAGATTAATCTCAGTTTAATTGAACAAGGATTTAATATTATTAATATGAGTTCTAAATATTTGAAATCTTGATTTTCAATAGTTGATATATTGATTTCTAATACTTATATATTGGTTTCCAATATAGTGGATGCCGGTTTTCAATACCTAAGTTGTTAGTTTCCAAAAAATGATATATCGATTTCTACTAGTGCTCTCATCCACAGTATGATAAAAATAACAAGTTCCCCAATTCGAGTCTACAACAGAAGAAGCCACTTCCATTTCTCACACACTAGTCATTCTCATTCTTAGGAGGAAGAGGAGGACCACCGACCCTTTCTCATCGATAAGATGTGCTGACGTGTGTGTCTCATAGATGTTCGATAAGGTATCACACCTATGGTACCAATTGAGAGGAGGGTGCATGGGACAACGAGTGGGACAAATGTCCAAAGCCTCATTTTTTTCATTAAACAAATCCAAATGCACAACCGACCTTGTCGGAAAACTTCACAAAAATTGTGATCTGTTGTGAATTTATAAAATGGATTTATTAAATCCATGATGAATTTGTCAAGGCCAACATCTTGAGGCTCCCTCGATTTATTACAAAACTGTGGCAGAGGTGTTGCGAGAAACATGCTGCCACGTAGAAATATACATTCAATACAAGAATGGAGGTTATTAATTTGCTATTGTTAGACATATTCAATGATTAAGATGATGGTCGGAAAGTAACGCACATTTTGACTGTTGAGAAAGCAATACATGGAAGACCACCAAGAAGTGAACACCTATTGTTAGGGAATTCATCCTATGGATTGGGTTTTAGGCCACCAACATACTAAGGGTTCTATTGACAAACATATGAGATCATGCAAGCATATAACAAAGAAAAATATTAGGGGAAGAGAGGATGCACCTTGTTCTGAAGGTTGGTCATAGTTTGACCTTCACTCCAAATGCTCCTTTGCTCCAAAGCTTCAATACCCACAACAAAGAAAACCTTTCTCAAAGCACCTTCAACTATTATAAGATATGAAATATGAACATATATTAGGACTGCAACTTAAATCAAGATTACAACCTAGATCATTTCCATAAACAATTGAAATATGCATTACAATAGAGACAGAAGGAAAATAATTTCTTTATTCATGAAGTGTCTGGAACAATTACATATACCTAAGATTTCTCAAGCTTCCTTGAAACCTAGATCTGAGTCCTCTTGCTTCTCTTCTCCAAAATAAATCCTCCAACATAACTTTGCCTCCAAAAGGTCCTCCCCTTCTCTAGCCCCTGTCCTCTTTCTATAGTTGATTAGGAGGAAGGGTTGCGAGGCTAGGATAGTTAGGGGAGTTAGGGTGGTTGCCAAACTAACCCCAACTTCCCCATGATTAGTTGTCTTTTTTATATTTTTTCTAATAAAATACATGGGTTGTAAAGAGGAAAGTCATGTATGATACGTGGGTTCTGTTGAGGCCTGGAAATTCGCAGGCGGCAACAGTAAGGGATTCTCCCCAATCAACGTTCCCAACTAGCCCGTTGACTGTTTGGTATAGGGAATCCGTCCGGTTTACGGTCCGGCCACCGTAGGTCAAGGTAACAAAACAAAGGGTTTTACCGGTTGCGGCCCGGTCCACCGAGTTTTTGTAAATTTTGACTTAATGTATGCAATGCACATGCCTAACTTAACCATGCAGGGTGATAAACATGCAAGGAACTACACAATGTGCTGCGTAGGTTCTTACCTCTCGTCTTAGGCTCACAAACATCTAAACCACATATGCATCCATGCAGTAAATTGACTAACTATCTAATTACCTATCTATCTATCCCCAGGGAGCCAAAAGAATGATCATTTGTGAGTAATGTGTTCTTTCCATGTATGATAAACAGAAATTACAGATAGCTGATATTCTTATTTATAACACATGAATGAGAAAATATTCTAACAATCAGATAGCTAATTGTTATATAAGCCACATACATTACTCGTGGTGAAATTTCCACAAAATAAATCAGAAATCATTCAACAAGACATAGGTCATAAAGTTAGAACAATCTCATGATTCATGGACACAAGCTGAAAAATAAAGTAGTTCATCTTTCTGCCATCCATTGCATAACATTAGGAAACTTCACATCTCTTTCTTCAACAGGCAAACTGTAATCTTTTATTGCAAAAGGAAATAGTTCTTCTTACAATATGTCCTCCAGTCTTACTGGGGAAAAATCCCATATTCCTTCTACGCTTCCTACTTGTATACAAAAGGTCAAAATGGTTGGGCTGCCCAAAGTGACCTTTGGGCTTCCCAACCTTTTGCTTTCCCAACGCTTCATTTCTCAAAAAAAACTTTTACAAAAATATTAAATTATTACAAAGTTGACCGGTCCTTTATGAGGAGGGTCTCGCCTAGATATCTAAGAACTTCTTCCACACTGCTGCTTCAGACGCAATGCCTTCAGATGCGCATGGCTCTAGGAACTGAATGTTGATTTCAAACTTTTCAACTTGGTTCCTGATGGCCTCGATCCTTGCTGGGCTCAACCGAAGCTAATCTTCTAGGAAATGCATGCTAACGGCTACGTGGCCTACTTCATTCTTCAGCACTAGGTCATCAATGGCTTTAATCTGCTGCGTTCTGGCCTCTGCATCTTGATATCTACTCTGCAATATTTCTACAAAGGCCTCATGGTCAGGGAACTCTTCAAGCCTATGCTCAGCCTCTATCCGACATTGGTTATACGTATTAAGGAGCCTTCTGAAATATTCTGAGCATGCTCCCTGCGCCCTTTTGATGGGTTTCTTGAAATCTTCAGTAGTGATGACAGCGAACTCTATGAGGTCGTGATATCTTTTGAGGGCGTGCTGGTCTTTGGCTGGTAGTTCTACTGGAACCTCTGCATTGCTTTCCAATCTTTCCATTCTGGCATTTAAAACCTCAAGAACATCCTGAGACCTATTTATGAAGTAGGAAGAAGTTTCCATGATCTCTTCCAACCGGCTATCAATCTGAAGGACTTTGCACCTATCTTCTTCCAGAGCGGTCTGCAGCTGTAGCATTTTAGCCTTCTGAGCCAGGATATATTCTTTAAATGGATGCAGATCGACTTGCTATTCCTTGGCTGCCTCCAGGTCAGCAGTCAGAGATGCTAGCTGCTCTTTCAGCTCTTGGACCTGTGAATCATTGGCCTCATAGATGATCTTCTGCTGCTCTTCCAGCTCTATCACCTTTGACAATAACTGTTCCTTCTCCTTCTTCAATTCTTGATCTTCTGCTTGCACTTGCTCCAGGTGTTCCTGCGTAGTCTCTTGGGCCAGTCTTTCTTCATGTAGAACCTGCAGTTCAGCTTCAATAGTCTTCATTTCCCTCTGTAAATGCTCAAACTTCCGCTTTAGCCTATTTCCTTCCTCTCTCTCTCTCTTCAAGGTATCCTTCAGCTGAGCAAAAGATTTCTTGTATGACTCCAGTTCAATCAACATCTTGTCTATGTTATCCTTTGAAGCATGTAGTGCTGCAGTCCTGGCCCTTATGGTAAACCTTGGATCTACGTCTGTCCCTATCATAATAGCTTTATCTGTTATCATTTTGCTGGCCATTCCTTCTGCCTCTACCTTTCTTTCTGTCCTCTTCATTATTCTCTTGGTAGCCCTATCATAATAGACAGTACTGAAATCAGGGACTTCTTCACCTTTTTTCTGAGTGAAAGGTACTAGCTGGAGCGTAGGGGTCACAAGGGTGCTAGCAGCAGGTACTTGCAAGGTCTGCACCTCTGGGTTTTCCTCTTCCTGGGTCTTCCTTGTTGGAGTTTCAGAAGCTGACTGTTGTGTTAACTTTATTCTTTCATCCTCCTGCTTTTGAAGCTCTTCATCAAGCTTTCTATTTGCTTCTTCAGCTGCCAGTCTAGCTGCTTCTTCAGCCTCTTTGGCTGCTTCTTGTGCTTTCTCAGCTGCTTCTTGGGCAGCTTTCCTCTTTCCTTCTTCTTCACTATGAAGCCATTCAACAGCTTCCTGTGCTAGTTTATGGGCCTCCTCCTGTCTCTTCTTGGCCTCTTCTTCAGCTCTGGCTTGCTCAGCTTTGGCTTGCTCAACCCCTTTTCCACCCTTTGTGGGGTTCTTAGGCTTAAACCTTCTTCTCAGAGCTGTCAAGTTAGGGGCACTTCGGAAGACAGATTCTTCCTTTTCAAAGTGGTGAGTGTACTCAAAATGTACTTTGTGTTCTTTACAGTGCTCTGCCATTTTACCATGAGTATCATTCCTTCGGAAGGGCATCTCACCAAAATGGAACTTCTCCAATTCTTCTATGAACTCAGCAGCTTGTTTTACCTTGGTAAATTTGTAGCTACCTAGCTTGAATGGTAGAGGAGGATAGGTAGCCTTCTTTTGCTCAAACAGGTAATTCCCTATTCCATCAATGAACACCTGCCTGACTGCCTCTTTATGAATAATATAATTCGTTGCGTATTTGGGCAGTAGTAAGGGGCATTTCGTGCCACCAAACATTCTGATGTACATGCCATTCTCAGTCAGGAAATAGTTTGCATGTTCTTCTATTACCCGCATGGCCTCCTCTGACATACAGTCACACTCCTTCCGGAAGATGAGTGTGTAGAGTGGCATAATGAACTGCTCATAGACCTCCCGGTAGTGGCTATGGTACTGATGAGCCCATAATGGTCTATAAGTAGCATACACAGGCATCCTTTCCCTGTCCCAAATGCACTTGAGACCGGGGAAAGGCTGGTTGCACAGTATGCAATCTATTAATATTGAACTCATGTAGAATTCGGACTTTTTCTTGGCTTCTCCTCCCAATGCAGCGGCCAAGCAAGAAGAAAGATTGCTTGATACCAGGATGGCCCAATTGAAGACTGTTCCTTGGGTTGCCACATGAAACATGATGGGTATCCATTCGAATTTGAAGAGTCTGCCATGAGCTCTCCCAAAGATCCTATTAAGCATCAGGGCCACAAATCTATAAGGAGCCCTCAAGCTCGCTATGTCATATTCATCGGTTGCTCTGTACCGATAAAGCTTTCCCTATAAGAGCATCTTCTTCAGGGTCTCCACCAGGTCCATTCTGATGTTATCCAGCCAATCATCAGATATAAAGATTTGAGGTTCTGGCAGATGATAGGCCAACGCCACATACCCTGGGCTAAATGCAGCATAACCCTGGCATTCCACATTTGCTATGAGCATTGTGGCTGTATTTGTATGGGGTAGAATCCATCTAATCACCTCAGAACAAGGGAACAGCTCTGGTCTGGTAGCCACCTTCATGATGGAAGATTTTTCTATGTTCGCATAGATGGGTTCTTCTTCAAGACCCATGTTGGGGACCTCCCTACGGGAAATCAATCTGTATATGTCACCCCATTTGTATTCAGGCTCCACACCAGAAATACATTGGGTATCTTCATATATATATTCAGTCTTTGTGACGACCTCTATTTTTGGTTGTTCTTCGACCATAGGGGCCTTCTTCTTCTGCCTTTTGGACATTGTAAGTTCCTCCTGCCATGTATAACATTGTGACATTAAGAAATTCGAATTTGCAGACATTGTGCAGTAGTTTATTCTTTCTCAAGTGTATCATGACTGTAACCAGTCAATGAAATTAAGACATAAGCCCTTCGGGCTGAATAATCGAACTAATATGCAATACTGTGCAATGTGCTATTGTCCTAAGCCTAGTATGATAAGGTTCAGTGCAACAAATGCATACATTGTTCAACCTTATAATGCCTTGAGACTAGGGTGCAACATTCTATGATCTGATCTATATGAAGCAAGCTTATCAACCATCCTTATGCCAGTATTAAATCTACACTATTCTGCAACATGCCACTTTTCCCATGATAGCAATACATTGAAGCAAACATGTATATCATATGCAAGGTGCAACATTTAGCTATTATTCTATTGCATAGCAAACATAGCGAAGGCTCGTGCCAGTCAACATTTTAACCATAAAGCTCAGCATACGCAAGACTAATGAAGACTCATGCGGCTTACGGTGGAATAGTTACATTAACTTGGCTATACATTTTGCGGGGATTATTTTCCCTTTCTGCATAGGACGCTTCCATAAAAACACTACCCGCACTGCTTTCAATTAACGCAATGTAATGGCGACACATCCCCTTTAACCAACTAGGGTTTTAGGCGACTGGGCACCACAGGGCTGCGCGTGATGGCACAAGCAACACAGGCTGGGTTCGAGGGGTGAGGGAACAACATTGGCGACCGTGAAATCCTCTCAAAAACCTATCCCCCCCGGCAAACTACGGGTCCAATATTAAGCTTTAGCGAGGTCGCGCAGAAACGCGTAGGTGAAACGGCTATGGCTCACAGGCCAGGTAACACACCACGAAAACAACATTCGACCAAAAAACCCTTACAGTAATTCTCAGGCCTGTCTATCCCCTGCCTATCATGGGTGTGCAGGGAGGTTTGGTGCAGACGGCGTAACGGCCGTCTGCGCCGAAACCCCTCAACCCCTATGCACTCGAGGCAGTAAACTGAATAGGGCGACAAGACAGAACTGCTCAGAAACTTAAACTGCCACCCCCCCCTTCCATGGTCAAAAGATAAAATTCCCACTCATATAAGCTTAAGACCTAGCTGGATGAGGGAAACCGCCGGGCACATCCAAACCACGGGAGAAAACCATTAATAGTTTAAGTGTAACGGGAAAACGACCCAAAAGGCCTACCTTGCAATCCAGTGAAACGGGCGAGTCGATGACAGTTGGGCTTCTACCTTTGCCACCTAGAAACTGGTACAATGACAGCGGGGACCTCCACTGCTCCAAGAGAGCGACAACGCAACGACGACAGGGCTTGGCAGTGAAAAATAACAATAAAAAAAAACCCAACTGTCGTCCCCGTATATATAGACTCTCATACGTGCGAGGAGACAATAAATAGGGCATCGGAGAGCTCTTCGCATCGGCAAACTGGAGTCATCTGCCTTCCGCAATGGCGGACGGGCACAACGTCTACCAAGCCGGGTATACACGTATGGCGGGCAATAATTGGCCTATCGGCCGTCGGACGGTTCTCCAATCGGGAGGTGAAAGCTCGAAACCATCCGCAACGGCGGAAGAAAAGATCCTGAAAGCCTCCGATTTTGTTACATGCGTCGGCCATCGGGAGGGTTTCGAATCAGATGGCGAAAGCTCAAAACCTTCCAGAACGGGAAAATAAACATGGTAAAAAGGTTCTGACTTAAAATTTTAAAATCATTCGAAAACACATAAGTTGGGAGAAAACCGGAAGTCGACATCAAAAGCCCATCTGCAACGACGGGATAAAAGATCGAAAGAGCGTCCGACGCCCAATCAGAAAAATGCCCGCCGTAAATAAAAGGGTCGGCAGTCGGAAGGTTCTGCAATCGGGAGGTGAGAACTTAAAGACAGCCGCAACGACGGCAAAGCAAAACAAAACAACTTTCGATTTCAACAAGCTTCAAGTACATCCAACAGCAGCACTCCGATTGGTTTCCAAAGGCTCTCCAAGGTAGCAAGTAGAGCAACCCAGGCATTAAAACAAATATTCTGAGAAAACATTGCATCAAAGTAGGGAAGAAAAACAGGCTATTCCAAAACAAAGGAGGGTTCCCAAATTTTTTTAGAATTTTGGGAAAATGTTGCAGTTGCAACAGGTTCCTTTAAGGCAAGTCGCATATTCATCTTTTGAGGTAGATACACGATTTTCCATTAGATGTTGCAGCTGCAACAGGTTCCTTTAAGGCAAGTCGCATATTCATCTTTTGAGGTAGATACACGGGTTCTTATGAGTAACCCGGGTAGATACACGATTTTCCTTTAGAAGGAAAATCGTGTATTCAAGATGAACTCAGTCAAAAAATGTTCATACTGGGGAAAACAGTGTGTATTCAAGGTACAATCCCCTTATAGTGTTAAATCTACTTTTATCCATTAGGTCCTTTTTTGTGACGACACATTGTGTGTCATCACCCAGATGAAGAAGTGCCATTTTGAGGTATAACAAATGCCACCTAATGTGTGAGGTCAAAGAGTAAGGATGGCCGAAATATATTACAAAATTTTAGCTTAGAGGAATCAGAATATAGGTCGCAAGAAAGTACCTTAAACAAACAAAATAGAGGTCACTTTTACAAAATCATCAATGAGGATTCCATGTTCAATAATGTGGAACACTAGCTCCTTTACAAGATACACATACGTCACTTAATGCAGGCTATACTACCACACATGATTTACAAAGTGGGTTGTATCCACATGAGTACAATAACATATCTTAAATAGTTGGAGTGTTGTCATAGAATATGGCATGATATTGTGCAACTTAGGCTTATAAGTTGAAAACCCAAGGTCTTCGTTCAAATCTATATAATCAAGTATGAATTCTAACTATGTGAATACAGTAATTGAAGTCGAACATGGAGGATAACATTGGAGTTTCAGTTAAATATTTGTATTGATAACCAATGCAAGAGACTACTAAAATGGAAAGTGGATCCCAAGGTACTATCCAAGAAAACTTTAGGTCTTCATCACTAGATAGTACTGATAGGAAGTTGTTTGTGAGAAGGAAAGCATTAATTAATCCTTCAGTAGGTCACAAGAGTAAATTGGTAGACTAGATAAGGTAAGACAAATGTAGAGAAATCTCAGGGATGAGCATGACAGGGATCAAGTTAAACAAACTGAGGATAAGGGTCCTTGAACAGTGAGCACGACACAGGAGTGACTCAAGGTAGCTTTAGACTCATAAGGAATAACTGGACACATATGTAATGTATGATACATTAACATATTCCCCATATATATGGATCAGGTGATCGAATGGAGTAGTAGTAACTCGGAGTATAGGTTAAAAAAGGAAAGAATAAAACTGAGACTTGACTGTTGGCAGATCCAAAACTGGTGCTTTGTTTAAAGATGACTAAGAACTTGATTCCAAACAACTTAGAATGAAAACATAGTATTTCCTTCCTTCCTTTCTTGTTAAGTTTTAACCAGTCTAAGAAAGAAAACTTGAGACCTTCTTCAATGTTGAACAAGCTTGAAGAAGATATATAATATTGCTTGATATACACTAATTCGTGGATTTCATGAGTCTAAATTAGTTGATGCTCGTTGGTGTTTTCACAATTTGAGAGTCTAAAAACTCCAAAAAAGACTCTAGGGGGGTGTGTTTTTGTAAAGTTAGTATCCCAAGTCTGAAAAAAGTATAAAACAATCCAGAGGAGAACTCTCTTAGCTTCTTAGGAGATAAGGTATACATTTTTCGTATTTAGTCGGAAAGGTACAAAAAAGGGGTAAACTATCATCGAACCGACGCTCCTTCAAAAGCAAACATAGAACCTTATTTTAATGAGTGTGAAGGAAGGCAAGATCACTCAGGATGTTCCATTCATTTGCAAGTATGGGGAAGCCAACAATAAACGCGATGATTTGTACTAAGTTTTAACGAGCATGAAAATGACATAAAAACACTCGAAATATTTTTCATAGTTTAATCCAGAGCATGCAAAAGAAAAATTGAGCTCAAACAAGTTCCTTTATCATAAATTTAGTCCTCCTGTCACAAAAAAGAGATAAACCTATACCTAGAAATACTCTTCTAGCCATAGTGAAATAAAGTATTCCTTTTTTGTAAGTAATCTACATGGTCTGGAAAAAGGGTTAAAATTATACCAATGTGGATGATCTTTCACTTCCTTTAGTGATTATCAAAGAACAAGTAACTCAAAAATCTAGTCATATTTAATGAGTCAGACAAGGGCTTGAAGGTAACTCCATATGACGGGATCCTTATAACAAACGATAGTCAGGAAAAGATAGAACATGAGGCTAATTTTTGCATGTAAGTCAAGTAGGAAGGCTCCCATGACCTAGAAACATGCAACATGGGTACCAAAAAAACAAGAAATGTTCTAACTAGGGTAACCCATGTCAGGTGCGTTCTAATACATGGAAGAACAACGATGTTTGAAGGATAAGAGGAGGCTACAGATCACAGTCCATGGAAAAAAAGAATCCTAGTATTCAAAGTGGGATCAGGTATAAATGCAAGATGTAGTGGGACCAAATTATAACCTCTATTCCTATGTATCATGTTTAGTTTTCATCCATGACCTAGAAAACTAGGAAAAATCAATAAAACATTAGTTATAACATTTATAATTAACAAAAAACCATACAAACGTGGTTAAGAAATTTGAAATATTTTTACCATAAATAATGATTTTGGGTTTAAAAACTATTTCCTTTTATTTTTACCTTGAATAGTGTAAGTTTTACCCTTGAGATTCAAACACTTCAAATGGAAAATTCAGTGGATGGAATCGAAATCTGTAAGTTGCAGGTAAATTCTCTCTCTCATACCTTTCAAATTATGCCTTTGATTTGAGATTTTTGTGCAATTTTTGGTGTTTTGGCCCAATTTGAAAGGGCACCACGTGGAAAATGGGTAACCTCTTGCAAACTCATGTATTCGACAAAAATATGCAGCTTTGAAACGGGGGACCCGCATATGATACACATTGTGTATAATAGTGCACTTGCTTATACTGCAAGTGGTGTTTAGGGCATGAAAAATGACCAAAATCCGTGTTGTTTTGTGGCACCATGGTTCTTGAGTGGTGTGAATGTGAGAATGAGGACCTAGATCAAGAATCTTTGTGTGATCCATTGACATTGAATTCCCTCCAACGACGTGTATTGTTGAAACGTTTTTTCACAACAAACATTTGTGCCCAAATCGTGTTAGTGGAAACTTTGGTAAGATATTGGGATCCTGATCAGGGCATGTTTCACCTTCATGGTGAAAGATTAGATACTCTTGAAGACATTTACTTCATTACTGGTTTATCACATAGAGGAGTGCGGATGAATTTGAGTGGTACTGGTCATGGGGGTGATCCACTTAGTGTTCAAGATTATGCGAACAAGTATTGTGTGTCTAGGTCCCAAAAGTCGGGTACACAAGTTCCTATTGCACAAATACAAAGCTTCCCACTTAAGGTGATTGTGAGCACCATTACATGAGTGGCATGTGTGTCTTTTCTACACTTGGATACTCACAACCATATGCATTTGGGGGTGGAGTGCTTGAGGAATGTGGTATTCGACTAGTGCTCCGGGCTTGTTATCAACATGAACATCTTTTAGATTGAAAAATGGGTAAGAAGAAGAATTTTGGATATCTAAGAATCCTCACAACCTTCTTCTTTGAGCGTATTTTATCATTGATCCCCAAGGTAACACTTCTGCATATACATCCACATGATGCTAGACTCACATGGTGGGGAGATATATTTGTTCACCAGAGTGGTGGTGAGATCCGAGGAGCATGCGATGATGATTTCTACTCATGGTGGAGTAGACAAGTACCATCCTTCGAGTAGTTTCCTTATGTCGGGATAGACTTCCGTGGTGATCCTGAGCTTGCACTACCTCCCAAAGAGGCATGTGGAGAGATGGGTAAGTCTTTTGATTTAACACATTTTATTTTTATGATTTCTTTTAATAAATAAATGTATATACATATGTAACTTGTACGAGTCTAAGTCAATATTATGTGATGCAGATATTGGACCTATTCGGCTAGATGGCCATCCTAGGACTTATGTGCGACTAATTGAGGGAGGTGGTGTTGATGCCATTCTCTGAGTTGTGGAGGGAAAGCTAGCTCGCATTACTCATGATATTCCTACTCTAAAGATGGAGAGGATTCCCATTTACATGCAAGAGCATGTAATGGGTGTGCCCCTCTCATGGTTACACCTTCTTTGGAAGGTGTCGAGGACCGGCCTTTGCTACTGGGAGGATGTAGAGGAGGAATATGAGGCTAGAGAGCCTCCATAGTTTTCTAGCATATAGAGGGATTGTGATCCCATTTTTGTATTTTGATGTCTTTATGATTGGATCTTTTGGTCCAGGACTCGATGTTATGGACCTTTTTTACACACACACACAAATACACATAGTGACTATTTACATGTGTTTCTATTTATACATCTAAGTATTTTTTACAGTGTGTGTATGTGTTGGAACAAACCCCACCAACAAAAACCATTTGAAAGGGGTTCCCACTCTGTCGATGTTCAACTCGCCACGATCTCCCTGACCATTGGCCCAGATAGGTTTTACGTTGTCCGGCAACACCCGCGAAGCAGATGAAGTCTCAGTCAAGATGTTCGAGGGAGAGCTGACGTAACCAAGTTTCTGCATAATAGAAGAGGACAATGGGCATCAATAATTCATCAACTTATCTACCATATCTGACTAGTTACTTAGTTATTAATAGAACCATTCATCATTTCTCTTTGCAGATCAAATCATTCATTCATAACCATAACAGGACTACAAGTGCGAAAATAGATCTAGAAAGATAACATTATTTATAAGCAATAAACATTGCATCATAGATCCATGTCACAGATTCACTTCACATTCATTATTGGGTTCGCAGAGCAAGAAAAAAGAAAGAGACAAAACGATAACAACAGTTTAGATCAACCTCCTTCTGATCATATTAGCTTCTACACAATCAACCACAAATCCAAAACAAACAACAATTTAATTGAGCCTCCAGCTCTCAATACTCATTCTATGATATCTTTACATTTGCAATTCTTCTTATATTTATAGGCTTGTACCTTTACATTCATGGTCCACTTGGATGATTTTATAACTAATTCTCAATTAACTCTACCAACTAATGACCAATATCCACAAAATATAGTAAAAAAGTACAAAAAGTGACAAAATATTCAAAAATAGTCTATCTTCCACCTTGCGTGCCATCTTTTCCTTGCGCGGTGTCTTTTGAGCTTGCACAACATCCACAATGCTATGCAACTGACTTATCCCAAAACTGCTGCCAACAGGCACCCAACACAACCTTGTGGCTCGCCCTCGAGCCACATCAATTGGACATGGTATACGCGTTGATTTTCAACTTGAAGTATTTGTACTACTGAGTGATCTTGTTTACCTGCGTTTTAATTTTCTTAGCAAGGTCCTGACTTTCAAGCAAATATTTATTTAATGGGTGCTTCACCAGCTTTGCATTCACTTCCTTCTTACCTTCTTGCACATCTTGCAGTGCAGTGATTGCTTTCACCAACAATTGGACTCTAATTTCTTGGAACTCATCGAGCTGGTCATTGCGCTTTCACTGACATTCCTGTGCCTTTTTGACTTGTTGCTCGAGCTCCTTTAACTCTGCTGAACGCATAATCTAAACAATTGGTGGCATTTTCCTCAATGTCATCTTTAGTGTTGCCAACTGGCCCTCGAATTTCTTCAAATGCTTTGTCAATTGCTCTAACCTTTTATCTTGAACAACACTACCCCAAAATTGTGTCATCGCCTCAATAATATTTTTGGCACTCTACTCTATTTCTTCAAACTGTGCCACGATATCCTCAATGACACCCTTCCGTTCTACAATTTTCTCTAGTGGTGTGTCTGGGTAGACCAGAGCGTTCAAAATAATGTTGTCCTATTGTAACTACACGATAAATTCCCTGAGTCGCTTTTCCTTTGCTATTGTATCCAACTCCACAGTGCTTTCACGGATGTGCTATCAAGCATCCATAATGGCCTCTTCCACTTCCCCGCAACTAGAAAAAAGGTGCACATTTTCAATAACGAGGTGGTTGGTTTCTTTCTTTAGTTATGTGATTTCTTCTGCCGCCTTCATCTTTAACTCCTCTTGTGCCTTCTTTAGCACCTTGATTTCCTATTCTTTGTCTGCCGTCAACATTTCCTTTTCATGACATATTTCCTCTACCCCTTTCTGCAACGCTTCCTCTTCCCCCTGCGACCGCAAGTAATGGTTGTTGATATTCTTTTGTCAATCAGCCAACTTCTGGTTGGAAATCCGCTGCATTTAGACTAAAGTCTAGGTAGTCAACTTATTGATGTCCACCGCAATGATTTGTAGCTGTTGTAGTGAGGAATTCACATCCTCTCTTCCAACGTCAATTGCAGTTGAAGGAATATGAACATTCTTGACCCATGGTGTTACAACTGATTTTTAACACACATGGTGAATCACACTTTTATGACCTTCCCTGTCCCTCTGCAGACTCTTTAGACCCCATGGACCATTTTTGTACCTTTGATGTTTCCAAGATCATCCCTAAAAACATGAAAAAATTGCCATACATGAATTTTAACCCTTTCTCGCTTATATACATGGATTTGACCCTTACACCTACGTACATCGAGATGTGTGCAAAAGGCCAAATTGTTTTGGAGTTTTCCTTGATGTGGATCTGAATCACTCGTCTCCTATCCTTCCATATGCCTTGAGATCACTCGGATTTGACCTTTCATTACCCCATTGAATAGTTATATAAGAAACCCTTTGGATACATTGAGGGGGAGGAATGGAAGAGCAAGAAAACTATAGTGCATTGTTGTCAGAGCTTATACTTGAGTCTGCATCCCTTTGTCCCTTGGAGCACTTTTGTGTTCTTCCCAAGCTTGAATTTTTTTGTGAGATTGCTATCAAGAGATGGAGGATTGAAGTGGTGGAGGCCCAAGTGGGGGACTCAGTTTCACCGATTCGCAGACGTGCCAACAGAGGTTGTCACTATTGTAATCTCTGTTTTATATTAATAGAAATATCTTTTCCTATCCAATAATGTGTGTTTAAATGAGTATTTGATCCATTTATGCTTTTAAATGCTTATATGTTATTGATTATATATACTAGAACAGGTCTAACACAATTATATATAGCATGCTTGTCTTGTTTGCTGAGTGTTGAGGAAGCAATTTTTCAATACAAGCTAGAGTTGGAAAGCTCAACAGAGATTTACATCAACCGTCCGGAATAAGGTACGAATCGAGATCCTTTAGTGTTAGATATTTGGTTTCTCTTTCATACAGGAAAGGATTGATTTCTAGAGTCAAGCTGTCTGTTGTGGTACCCCAAGCCATAGGAATTTCTTTCTGTAACAGAATTGGCGACTCCACTAGGAACGTTCCTTGTTTTTCTTTAGGGTTTAGGGGCACAATGTGCTTGATATTCTTGACTTGCTTTTTGTTTCTCCTTGTTTATATGTTGCATTTTATAGTATGTTCATCCATTGAAAATCCCCTTTATTGGTTTGAGCATTGGCCTTCTTTTTACCACTGCCTTCTCTGTATACGCAAGTTTTTGGCCAAAATTCACGTACATATGTAGGTTTTTGGGCAAAAGTCCCGTATACATGCAGGTTTTTGGCCAAACTCCGCGTATACATGCAACTTTTTGGCCAAAAGTTGTGTATATACGTATTTGTTCTTTAAATAGTCACGTACTTCCTCCCTTTTGGTGAGTTTGATGTTGTGGGAGTTGTTGGGTGGGTTGTGAGTATGGTTGGCTCTTCCTTGGGTCTGATGTTGTCTGTTGGATGCTTCTTTTGTGACCAGAGACCTCTTTTTCATTGATTTTTCTTTGAAAGTAGTTTTAGTCATTTATCCTTTTTATTTTTCCATTAGTTCATTACTCTTTTTTGTCTCAGTGTCTTACTGGGCTTTGTGAGGACCCTGCAGCAAACAAGTAATCAAAATACACGATATAGTAGCAGAACTCAAAATCACTTTTATATTAATCGCAGGCCACTTCGAGGGGGCAACCTCCTTTGAGCAAGCTCAATACAAAATAACTTCATCGTGCCTTCCTTGGCCTCAACACACACTTATATACTAAAAATAGGCACCAATACTATGGGTCAAAACCATGGGCCAATATAAACTATGGATCAACAAATACTACAGGCGGCTTACAAAGTATATGCGCCCAACAACAATAACACGGACTATGGATCAAAAATTACTATGGGATGACTTACAAAGCATATGCGTCCAACAACCATATACTAACACGGTAAAGAGAAGGATTGACATGGGTTCCTAACATCCCCTCCCCCTTAGAAAAAGCCTTGTCCTCAAAGCTTTAGATGTGGAAATTGTCACTGAATCTGAAGGAGTGGTTCCCACGTAGCATCCTCGGGCTGCATTCCGTGCCATTGAATTAAGACCTCTATGATAGAGCGAGAGCGAAGCTGACGAGTGCGCTTATTGAGGACACCCTCCGGCTCCAAAAGGATGGATCCTTCATTATCCAGTTCTGGTAAAATAGTCTGGCCTTTGATGTTGGTGCCAAGAAATTTCTTCAGACAAGAGACATGAAATACTGGATGAATGCGGGAAGAAGGCGGAAGTTCCAATTTATAAGCAACAGAACCAATCTTCTGAAGAATCCTATATGGCCCATAGAACTTTGGAGCGATCTTATGACACCCTTTGAGTTTTAGTGAGGATTTCTTGTAAGGATGGAGATGAAGAAAAACCATATCACCGGCTTCAAAAGTGCACTTAGAACGGTGCTGATCAGCTTGTTGCTTCATGCCATTTCTTGCCATGTGAAGGTTTTCGCACAAAATGCAAAGAACCTCATCACAGTTTCGAAGGACCGCGTCAACTTCCTGAACTGGAGAACTGCTGGGGGTGTAAGGAAGAAGAACTGGCGGTGCCTGACCATAAACTGCTTCATATGGAGTCATTTTAGAGGCAATGTGGTAAGAGGTATTGTACCACCATTCAGCGAGAGGGAGCCACTTTGCCCACTGATATTGTTGCTCAGAGGAGAAGCAACAAAGATAAGTTTCCAAGCATTTATTGATAATTTTAGTCTGACCATCCGTTTGGGGGTGATAACCTGAACTCATCTTCAGTTTGGTGCCAGTGTGGTGAAAGAGTTCTGTCCAAATATGACTGGTGAAAGTCGCATCACGATCCGAGACAATGGAAGAAGGCATTCCATGAAGACAAAAGATCTGGTCCAGGAAAATTTGAGCAATGGAAGAGGCTGTATAGGGATGGCTGAGAGCACAAAAATGACTATATTTGGAGAGGCGATCAACCACAACCAAAATCACAATCTTCCCTCCAAATTTAGGGAGCCCTTCAATGAAATCCATAGAAATATCTGTCCATATCCGGGTAGGTATGGGCAAGGGCTCGAGCAATCCTGGAAGGGGTGTTGTTTCACCCTTATTGCACTGGCAGGTATCACATTCAGCCACCATCTATTGAATTGTCCTTTTCATGCCCTACCAAAAGAAGTTGCACCGTGCCTGTTCATATGTTTTGAGAAAACCAGAGTGCCCAGCTGACGGAGAAGCATGGAGTTCATAGAAGATAGCTTGTTGAAGAGCTGTGTTCTCGGGAAGCACCAGATGACCCTTATATCTCAGTGAAGCACCATCCCAAGAGTAATGTGGGATAGTAGAAGGGTTGTTGTCCAAGCGTTGGATGATGTGAGATAATGAAGAGTCATTGACATAACCCTATTGAACCGATTGTAACCAATTTGGAACGGGCATAGAAATAGCGGAAAGAGAACCTTGGTCATCAAATGTGTGAGAAAGGGCATCCGCCACAATATTGTCCTTACCCTTATTATAAGTGATCTCATAGTCATAACCCATGAGTTTGCTAACCCATTTCTGTTGTGCTGGGGAGGATACACACTGTTCTAGGAAATATTTCAGACTTTGGTGATCAGTCTTGATGCAAAAATGATTCCCTAAGAGGTAGGGTCGCCACTTTTGTATTGCATGCAAAATAGCCATCATTTCCTTCTCATATGTAGAGGCAGCTAAATTCTTACCGGAAAGGGATTTGCTGGTGAACGCAATGGGGTGTTCATCTTGAAGGAGAACAGCACCAAGTCCATTGCCGCAAGCATCACTCTCAATAGTGAAGGGCTTGGAAAAATCAGGCATAGCTAGAACAGGTGTAGTACACATAGCTTGTTTCAACTTGTCAAATGAACACTCAGTAACATGTGTCCATGTAAAAGCATCCTTTTTCAACAGAGCAGTTAATGGAGCTGCAATCTTTCCATAATCCTTGACAAACTTGCGGTGGTAGCCAGTCAGCCCCAAAAAACCACGAAGTCACTTGAGTGTCTTAGGAGGCAGCCAATTGTTCATGGCAGCAATTTTGGCAGGATCCACACGAACCCCTTTTGTTGAGATAAGGTGCCCGAGATACTCAAATTCCTTTTGGCCAAAAACATATTTAGACTTTTTGGCATGGAGGTGATGATCAGAGAAAAGTTGCATTACAAGAGCCAGATGCTGGAGATGTTCAACCCATGTTTTACTGTAGATGAGGATATCACCAAAAAATACCAGAATGAATTTCCGCAAATAGGGTCAGAATATTTTATTCATCAAGGCCTGGAATGTGGAAGGAGCATTAGTGAGACCAAAGGGCATGACCAAAAACTCATAGTGGCCATCATGTGTGCGGAAAGCTATTTTAGGGATATCATCCTCATGAACCCGAATTTGATGATACCCAGAGCGAAGAACCAACTTGGAGAAAAATTGAGCACCATGAAGCTCATCAAGAAGCTCATCAACAATAGGAATTGGAAACTTATCCTTGATGGTGAGGTGATTAAGTGCTCGGAAGTCAATGAAGAGGAACCATGACCCATCTTTTTTGCGGACAAGAAGAACTGGTGAAGAAAAGGAACTTGTGCTTGGGCGAATAATACCTTGCTTCAGTAAGTCCCTAACGAGGAGTTCAATCTCTGTTTTTTGGTGAAATGGGTAGTGATAGGGCCTGATGTTGGGAGGAATGCTGCCAGGAAGGAGCTGAATATGATGGTCCTCTGGTCGTGAAGGTGGAAGTTCCACTAGTTCAACAAAAACACCTGTATATCGATCCAGAATTTGTTGGAGATCTAAAGGAGTAGTGGGGGCCACTGATGGTTGCATTTGAATGGAATGGAGCTGAGCGATGACACCATGGGAACTCTTCTTAAGGAGTTTTTCCATGCGATGTGAATTGATGATGCTGAGAGACCCTGGTTGTAATCCTTTCGATGTGTGTTTGTGTCCATCAGGGGAAAACTGCATCCAAAGTTCAGCAAAATCCCATAATATGGGGCCAAGTGTGCGCAGCCATTGAGCACCCAAAACCACATCACATCTGCCTAAGGTCAAGGCAAACATGCCAGAGCAGAGGTTATAATCTCCCATAGAGATACACACATTACGACACTTCCCTTTGCAAGGTAAGGTGCCCCCATTGGCAACCATGACTTCAAAGTTGGAGCAAGGATGGATAAAACATTCAGCTTGTTTGGTGATTTGAGGGTCAATGAAATTATGAGTGCTGCCAGAATCAATGAGTATTGTAAGAGGAATCTTCTTGAAGTAACCGCGTACCCACATTGTTTGGGGGGCAGTGACTCTAGCTAAAGCATGGAGGGATATCTCGGGCTGGTCGTCCTGAGATGGAGGGTCAGTAGGTAGCTCCTGAGTGTCAACCGGAGCATTCATTGTATCAAAATCTTATTCACCAATTTCATAGGTAGGTGGAGAATCCACATCCAAGAGATAGAGATTTTGTTGAACACATCGATGTCCCCGACTGAATTTCTCATCACAATTATAACAAAGCCCTTTTTCTCTGTGTGCCTGCATCTCTGTTTCAGACAAATGCTTGATTGGAGGTGAACGAGGAGCTGGCGAAATGGGAGGTCGTTGAGAACCCATATTTCGGAAGGGAACAAAAGAGGATTTGGAGCGCTGTTGGGCTGCCATCTTTTCTTCTACCAACTTAGCCAACCCCAAGGCTTCCATCATTGTGTTGGGGCTGAACATTTTGACCTCAGAGCGAATTGCATCCTTTAGACCACTGATAAAACAACTCCAGTAGAAGTCATCAGGTAATTCTTCAGTGTGATTAGCTAGTTTCTCAAATTCAGTTTGATACTCTTTCACAGTGCCAATTTGGCGAAGTTTAGTGAGAGCTCCTGTGAAGTCATCAAAAGCACTAGGACCAAATCGTTGCAAAAGGAGCTGGCAAAAATCAGGCCATTTTGGCTCTTCATGAGCCTTGATGTACCAACGATACCATTGAAGAGCTTCCTGTTCCAAATGAAAGGAGAAAAGTGGAACTTGGTGGACATCGAAAGTATTATGAAGACTGAAATACTGTTCTGCACAATCGATCCATCCAGTCGGATCAGTACCATTGAAGCGAGGAAAATCTAGCTTTGGACCGCGAAAATTGCTGGAAGAAGAGAACCCATTGTTTGATGAAGACTCAGACTGTCGTTTGGTGTTCATAGCTGAATGCTCAAGATGGAGACCGAGAAATTTTTCATCCAGTTCCTGGAGTTTGGCTTGGATGGCTGCAAGTGCTTCCTCCATGGTTTTTTCTCCTATGCGGGTGACAACCATAACCAGGAGTTTTTTTTTTGGAAAGTGGGTAGAAAAACAAAAATAGAAACTGTTTCAGTAGAGGAAAATCTAGATTTGGGAAAAAAATCGGAAGGGTAATTTGGGTTTGAGTAGGTTTTGGACATTGTCGAAACGACAGGGAAGCAAAAAATGGGGATTTTAGGAGCAGGGTGAAAGAATGAGAAAATTTGGTAGAGAGGGACAAAGAAGAAGAATGAGGAAAGGAATACGGTGGCAAAATTTGAAGGCGTTTGGGTGAAAATCGAAGGAGTTATCGCAAACCCTAAAAATAGACAAATGTGGGATTTTGGGTTTTGGGAAGTGGAATTTGGGATAGGGTCTTCAGGAATGAAATATGCAGAATGGAATTGTAGAGGTGTCAGTGAAGTTTCAGTGAAAACAGATTTGAAACCAAGGAGATATGGCCGAAAAATAGAATTTTATACTTTTTTTTCCAGGAAGGGATCTGCAATGGCGCGAAAGCGATCGGAAACAGTGGAATCTGCAACGGCGCGAAATTGATCGGTAACAAATGGATCTGCAATGACGCGGAACTAACCGGTAATAGTTCTGGACAGAGGAAATCTGTGATTGTGCAACTGAAAATAGATATGGACCCCAGGTATGTGCAGCTTCCTATCGGTTCAAGGGATTCACTCGGCCCCCAATGCTATCTGACGGCTTGCATATTGGGGCAGTACCCCTCACTCCATGGCTCAGGTAAAACTGATAACCGCTTGGCCACAAACGACAGCTCTTGGTTTACCTCATGGGTGGGAACTAGTCAATCAGGTAGGGGTCGTTGCCCTTTTCGCTGGCAGGTCCTCTTAATGGGCCAGCTACTTCGGGGTTCCCATGGTACTCCTCACAATGATTTTTAGGGCTTATGCCCAAGTACTTCCCACAGTTAAGTGGATAGGGATTATTCCTAGATCTGAACCTGCAACAGAAGCGAAAAAAAATTTGGGCAGAAATTTCACCCAACAAGCCCAAGAAAGCGCTCTGATACCAGATGTGAGGACCCTGCAGCAAACAAGTAATCAAAATACACGATATAGTAGTAGAACTCAAAATCACTTTTATATTAATCGGAGGCCACTTCAAGGGGGCAACCTCCTTTGAGAAAGCTCAATACAAAATAACTTCACTGTGCCTTCCTTGGCCTCAACACACACTTATATACTAAAAATAGGCACCAATACTATGGGTCAAACCCATGGGCCAATATAAACTATGGATCAACAAATACTACAGGCGGCTTACAAAGCATATGCACCCAACAACAATAACACAAACTATGGATCAACAAATACTACAGGCGGCTTACAAAGCATATGCACCCAACAACAATAACACAAACTATGGATCAACAATTACTATGGGACGACTTACAAAGCATATGCGTCCAATAGCCATATACTAAAACAGTAAAGAGAAGGATTGACATGGGTTCCTAACAGGCTTGTGTTTTTTACTTGTTGCAGAGACTGAGAGTTTTAGATGACTTTCATTGCATTTTGACTCTTTTATATTGAAAAATACAAAGTAGTTGCACTCTTAGTTGCATCTTAAATATGGATTTGAGGAGGTACTTGCACTAGATTTCTTGGATGAGAGTTGTATTTAGGATTTCATATAGGAAGGATTGCATTGACATCGAAGGAATGATTTTTTATGCATCTCATGTAGTGGCATACCTTTTTTTTCATTTGACAAAGATTGCACTTAGCATTGTTTGTTATGGTGTGCATATTTATTTCACTGCTGAGTCATAATGTCATTAGTTGCACGACCATTTCCCTTTGAGTAATTACAGCCAAATAAAATCAACGCTTAATTAAAATGGATTACACTATTTTCTTTGATAGGGTACACCGACAAGATTAGGTTTTAGGGTCTTGGAATAGTTCATTGTGAGTAAATTCTCCAAGACCACTAAACAAAACATGTATGTGTCTATCCAGGTGATATAATTAGTGTTTCTCAGGATGCTCCTCTTACACGAGAGTTAAGCACGAGGCAGTGTGAGCGGTTATGATTGGTATGACCCCTGGTTGTAACTGAGTAGCACCAAAAATATTTCCAGGATTGTATTCGTATCTAGGGGCTGTTTCAGGAGTTTCAGGCTTTGCTACCCTGCCCATACGATCGATCCCTCTTGCAACTATCTTCCTGAGCATTGGTTATATTGAGGTGACCTTATTTGCCTTACCTAGGTATCACAGGGGGTACTTGCAGAGGTTATTCTGTGAGTGTCCTGGCCAGGTAGAGGTCGGACAACATAATCGATTTATGTGTTTAAGCTAAGGGCCACTATAATTGGTTACGTACCTCTGCTTGTAGTGTATGGGAGTTTTGAGCCTCTCCTACGTGAGACATACCTGTTGCATTCGGGATCTCACATATCCTCCCCTTGGTTTGCTTGTATTTTGGCTATAGATTTTCTTAGGAGTGTGCTCTTTGTGCGCTAGTTGGCCTTTGGGATTGTGGTTACTTGAGTATATTTATGCTCTCTTGAGTTTGGGTCCTTTTAATTTTGGCATGCCTGGTATCCTATCACCCATCCTTGGTCCTAGTATGGACCCCAGTGTCAGACTTGGGGGTATCATAGCCCCTTACTATGCTCATAGATTTTGGAATGGTCATATGCCATCCTCTACTCCATTTGTGGAAGATTTTTATTCCTTTCACTCGGTCTTTACACCAGTAGTCACCCTCACTACGGTGGTAGTGGACACGTGAACATTGGGTCTACAATTTACATTCCTTTTTATGGCCCATAGTCCACCGCATTGTTTCCTTTGAATTTATTTGTCACGATCATTCCTCCCTATTCCCTATAGTTTGGATTCTTTATTGACTATTTTGGGTTGTTTTGGCCTAATATGGTTGTCATGTAGGGTCCAATTTTTGTACACTCTCTCCGAGGTTTCAACCCGTTTGTTCCTATCATAGGTATCATGTCTAAACTGGCGTATAGGTTAGGATTTCACATCCTCTTGCATTTTGCATGACCTTATTACTGTTTCATTTTAACCTTAGGTATGAACCCATTCCATGGTATCATGGAACCTTCATGTTGTTGTTAGAAGTGGTACTATGTGAATGGTAGAGATTTCCTATGCATGGATATCCTAGTTATCTCCTTGTTTGCATTTGGTGCCCATGTTGACAGTTTGTCCTTTAGGATGTGGGAGTCCATTGTATAGTATCGCCATGACATTTTGCAAGAGTCTCATACTTCTCTTGATCTTTTTGCTGGCCTGTTCCCTCAGGACTCCCTTATGTCAAGTTGTAAGTGCATTATCATGATCTTTTCCTACATCATTGAGCCTTATGTCGACTTCCCTGAATTTGAGTATCAACCATATAGCCCGAGCTTGTCTCATGTCTAGCCGCCTAGAGCCATTGTATATATCCTTTGCATCTTGATTCCCTATTTTTACTGGGAGGGGACTTTCCCCCAAGTGTCGCTATCCTAGACATGTGTCCTTGCATTGAGCATAGGTATGTTCCTCTACTTGGAACTAGTTTGCTTTCCCATTTGATGCTCATCTCCTCCTAGTCTGTAACTTTAAAGCGATTATATTCTTTTTTAAGATTTAAAAATATTTGAAAAATTCCAAAAAAAGAATTAAAAAACCAAAAAGCCGGACAAGAAAAGATGTTATCTTTGGTAGCATTCGAGTCGTGTCACCTTTGAACAGAGCACTGTATATCACATCCGTTGGTTGGGTTAATAGTTTCACTTTAGGAGTTGTACTCGTTTATCTAATTTTATCTCCACTGACTGGTTAAGCTTCCAGTCCCTATGGAGTCTCTGTTGATTCCTCCCGTGTCACAGAGATGTCCCAGTTTTGCATATCGAGTCTATGCTTCCTAAATTCAGTCACCATTCACCTTTATTCTCTTGTTCGAAGGAAGTTGAAACCTGAGTGGTCATTCCTCAGTTATCTTGACTTTGCATGTTGGCCATTCTCGGTACAGTTACTGGTTCGTGCACCTTATGATCGAGTCCTTCCACATTATATAGCTTTGCTGAGTACCTCGTGTTGGATGATGGGGGATGCCTTAATGCCCTCCTTTCAGCAGATTTCATCCCATTGACTCTAGATCATTTATTCTAGGATAGGAATCTAGAGTCATTTTTGAGTTCCTTGAGACTTGCAGTCATCAGTGGCAGGTTCTCTCGCCATCGACAGTTTTTGGGAATATATCAATGTCCCCTAATTGATGGATTCTCTCAAGTGTTCGACCTCAACACATTTATTCACACTTGTTAGTTTGCACTCTAGTACCTTGATTCCCATTTTCATTATTGGTGGGTGATCTCACGTCTGTTAATGGTATACATCAATGACTGGTAATCAGACGATGGACTACTATGTTCGACCTCGACACCTCTATTCACATAGTATGACATGTAATCATAGAATTTTGTGTAGAAGACCTTCTAGATTGGTGGCATATCCTATATGCTACCTCCTTGATCATGCCAATGTTCATGAGATTGCATCTCTCGTGACTTGATTCCAGTATATGTTAGATATTTCCAGCCATTATGGAGATCCTGATCCATTACATATCTTCATCCTTCATGGAGATCATGATCCTTTGTATATCTTCATTATGGAGATTCTGAGTTATTTATATTGTACGTGGTGATGACCACACATGTCATATTTTGTATCACGCCTATTCATGGCCATTGTACTCTTATGTATCTGAGACTACTATATCTACTTGCAGTTATGTGCAGAGTTTTATCATTGTATTGTACTGATTGGATGGCTGGTTCTTCCACTAGTTTCTTCATCACTCCACTTCTGGGATGGACTTATAATGTATTTCGGCCATTGTATGATCCCTCTGACCTCACACATTAGAGGGCATCTGTTACAGCTGATTTTTACCACACATGGTGAATCACACTTTTATGGCCTTCCATGTCCCTCTATAGACTTTTTAGACACCATGGACCATTTTTGTACCTTTGATGTTTCCAAGATCATCCCTAAAAACATGAAATAATTGCCATACGTGATTGTTAATCCCTTTCTCATGTATATACGTGGATTTGACACTTAAACCCGCATACATCGGGATGTGTGCAAAAGGCCAAATTGTTTTGGAGTTTTCCTTGATGTGGATCCGACTCACTTGTCTCCTAGCCTTCCATATGCTTTTAGATCACTTGGATTCGAACTTTCATCACCCCATTGAAGAGCTATATAAGGAACCCTTTGGATACATTGAGGGGGAGGAATTGAAGAGCAAGAAAACTATAGTCCATTATTGTTGGAGCTTATACTTGAGTCTGCATCCCTTTGTACATTGGAACAGTTTTGTGTTCTTCCCAAGCTTTCCTTTTGCTTGTGAGCTTGCTATCGAGAGATGGAAAATTGAAGTGGTGGAGGCCCAAGTGGGGGACTCAGTTTCTCCGATTCACAAACATGCCGACAGAGGTTGTCACTATTGTAATCTCTATTTTATATTAATAGAAATATCTTTCCTATCCAATAATGTGTGTTTAAATGAGTATTTGATCCATGGATGCTTTTAAATGCTTATATGTTATTGATTATATATGCTAGAGTAGGTCTAACACAATTATATATAGCATGCTTGTCTTGTTTTTTGAGTGTTGAGGAATCAATTTATTAATACAAGCTAGAGTTGGAAAACTCAACGAGGATCTACATCAACCGTCCAGAATAAGGCACGAATCAAGATCCTTTAGTGTTAGATATTTTGTTTCTCTTGCATATAGGAAAGGATTGATTTCTAGATTCAATCTATCTTTTGTGGTATCCCAAGCCATAGGAATTTCTCTCCGTAACACATGGGTCAGTGCTAATTGATGCGTAGTCCTACACAGTGATACTTTCTGATGCTCTTCTTAAAATAACATTATGGATGGAATCTAACTTGGTTCTCACCTCGACGAAGCCTTCCTGGGTGGAATTCCTCATTTCTTTTGCTACTTTATCATATGTGTCGATGAAGGCCTTAATAATATGTTGTAGCTGCACCTCCATTGCTGATATGGTGTTGTTGCTCGCCTCCTCTTCCATGCGATGCTTTGTCCTTATTTCGGCGAGAATGCACTTCGCTTCTGGATTGGTGGGGGTCTTCGATGATGAGTCTCCATCAGATTCATGATGACTCTGCTCTTTGCACACCGTATATTCAGGGGTGTATATAGGTGGTCCCATCGATATTTCCTCCATGCTAATTGATTCATGCCATTTTACAGGCCAATCCTGAACAGTCGCTTCCAATTATGCATTCATTAGCTTGTAGGACATTGGTAGCCATTACTTTTCAGGGTCGATCCATGCCTGTATATGAATAGCGTGTGTCCCAATGGTGAACAACATAATCATTTGGTAATTTATGGTAACTTCTTTTGATAGACGAGGGACTTTTACAAATGCTTCCTGCAGCGCTTCCTAGTATACCCAAAACTGGATCGCGCAATCCTCTTTGCTAGTGGGTTCCTTGGCCCACCACAAATTTTGATAGCACACACCTTACATACCTTCACTGCTTCAACCTCCATGCCTTGGTAATCCATTGGCTCCATCCAAGCCACTAGTGCGATTATGATCAAGAGCCAACTATACATGAAAGGATGCTCTCCATCCTGAACTGCTACTGCATCCTCTGTTAATTGGTTTAGCAAGAATAGTGCCCAGTTCATTTGCACCCCTTATGCGCATTGTTGTGAACACAAAATCACCCCTTAAGTGCACTGGATGGGGCAATTCTTTCTTACAATCATACTTACTAGAATTTGTGCACCAATTTGTACTGTACGATCATTGATGCTATCTATTCGGTAGGCTGTCCCGTCGCATTGCAAGTCAAAATTTTGTTTCAACCATGCAGCAAGCCGCTTATCATTGTACCTTCCTCTGAAGTATTGCAATGGGTCTGGCCCATCCTTTTACAACCCCATGATATCGGATACCAAGTCAACCGTGATTGGGACTGGTGTATTTGACACAATATCTTTGTTGCACACCACCCCCCTTGGTAGCACTGACATCTTGGGCTGATACTTCTGGTTTTTGGTTAGCCGCCGAGGCTGCACATTAGGTCAAGTGGGAGAAATGTAACCTGGAATGTTGTGAATGGAGACTCCTGTCCATGCCGTAGACTCTACAAACCTGGAGCTTGACGGCCCCATCTCTGCAGTTCCCTCTCCTTGCACCTTAATCGATGTTCTCATCTGCCTCTTCTGTGGCATCGAAGGGTTCTGCTTTTGGCCCTTTCTCCTCCTCTCCATGACAGACGATGACCCAAATAGCATATTGACAATTTCCTCGACAATGGTTACTGTTCTGATTGGTGAGTCCCTTTCACTCAAAATATCTACCATGTCTGGGGTGCTCTGCATTTCGAAACAATACCCCACAAGGTTCTAATTGTCTCACACCCTCTTCTTTGTTCGACAAATTCACAGAATGCACTCGGTTGCTCTGGATTTCAACTTAGCGCAATAATTATTGCAACTCAACTTAGTGTAGTGGTGCTTTCAACCTGCATCAAGCACCTTCTTATAGCATCAAGTCAATCCATCCTCATCATTACCAAATCAAGCACGACCATCATGACCAAATCCGCCATTAATGACCCAAATCTGTCGACAATCATATCGAGGTAATGGTCGAATCGACCATAAATGCACGTCGCTTCAACAAGCACCACTGAGTAACTACTTTTAATTGTCTGCATTTATTACTGATTTGATTATGTTGCAGCCCTATGGCTGTTACGGTTTGTATTCCTATCTGTGCTACTGATTCCTATGCTTGTGCAACCACTTCCTCATGGCACGCTTTCCTTCTTCCAACCCATCCTTCCTATTATATATATATATATATAGTGCGCATTTCCTTAAGCATTGGGCGGTTTCGGTCCTATCCTATAGGGCTTCAGTTGGCTACCATTCACCAGTTTTGGCATCATCGCTCCATCTAATTGCTGCAGTTGAACTGCCCCCCCAGAATTAATGGAATTAACAAGATATGGACCTAGATAGTTCATTTGTAACTTACCAAGATGCTTCATGAACTTGCTGTCATATACCAGCACCAAATTTCCTTGCTGAAACTATTTTTTTTCTATGTGGTGATCATGCCAAGCCTTCTATCAATCCTTCTTGATGCGCTGATGGAAACTTGCGATAAATCGGTCCTCTTCAAGCTGTATCAACTATGCCACACACTCCTTAAGCATTGCTTCGTCATCCATGCCCGTTACTGCTGCAATGCACAAACTAGAACAATGTAATCCATATGGCATGACTGCCTCTTTCCCATATACCAATTTGAATGGTGTATGTCCCATTAATCTCTTACAACTAGTGTGATATTCCCACTATGCTATTGGAATATTCAAATCCCAGTCATCTCAGTTAGCGCTACATAGCTTTGTAAGTGAATGCTCTAAGATCCTGTTGAATGCTTCTACAGTTCCATTCACTTGCGGATGATATGGGGTGATTTTCTTGTGTTGTATCTGCAACTCCTTTGTTAGCTCTCTTACTGTCTAGTTGATGAAGTGACTACCCTAGTCACTCATCAGTAACCTTGGGAATCCAAACTGTGTCACAATATTATCAAATCGAAACCTTGCTACTGTCGCAACTGTGCAATCCACGACTGGTGCTTCCTCCTCCCACCTTGTCAAATAGTTTGTTGTTATGATTATATACCATGCACCAGTTCTCTTCCCAGGTGGGTTGATTGGACGCACAAAATCCATGACCCATTTTATCAAAAGGTTGCAAGGTTACTTGTAGTACTAGCGGGATCTAATCTTGTCGTGATGGTTTTCTAGTGCATTGATAGACATCGCAGCTCCATGCATAATCTATCGCATCATTATGTAAAGTGGGCCACAAAGCCTTGCACGAAGCACCTTCCTTGGAGTATCGCGCCCCCCATAGTGTCCCCCAACAACTCTCACATGTCCTTCTGCCAAGATCTGCCCTTGTTCATGTGGTAGGACACAACGCTACAAAATCTCATCTGGTCCAAGCTTATATAGGTGTCCAACAATCAACTAGAAATCAGAAGCCTTAACCACCAACTACTTCTTTTGACTTGTTGAAAATTCCTCTAATGCAATTCTCGTTGCCAAAAAATAGATTATTTGAGCGTAGTAGTCATCGGCCATGTCGACTCTAAATAATAGTGCATCAGGCAATATTTCTTCAATATTGGTGGGATGTTGTATCAATTTGAGACAAGTGATTAGGGCCAGCATTCAAGTGGCCCAACTTCACAATTATTTCAAAATCAAACTTTTAAAAGAGAAGTAGCAAGGGACATATATTCCCCCCCAACACAAGCTTATTGACTAGGAATTTCAAAGCAAAATGTTCAGTAAAAATATTAAGACGACCACCTAGGAGGTAATGCCTAAAGTTTTGTAGCACATATACCATCGCCAGACCTTCTCTCTCTGTGGTCGTATATTTTTTATCAACAAATGACAACTTCTGAATAGTGAAACTTATTTGAAGATCAAGATATCCTTCTTCTTGCTATGTGAGCACTACTCCCAACATGACAAACGATGCATCGACATAGACATGGAACTCCTTGTTCCAATTTGGGAATACAAGTATGGGTGCTGAAACCATCTTGGCCTTCAGAGTGTCTAATCTTCCTTTACATTCTGGAATCCATACAAATGTGACATATTTCTTCAATAGGTTCTCCATAGGGGCGGTAATCATAGCATATCTTCTAATGAATTTGCGATAATACTCGGTGTGCCCCAACGTTTCTCTAAGCATCTTCACATTTTTCGGCGGTGGAAAGCTCAAAATAAGCACTATCTTCAGAGGGCCAACTAGCAATCCTTTCTTGCAAACAATGTGACCCAACAACATCCCAAATGGTGCGCAGAAAATACACTTCTTGGAGTTTAGCATGATCTAATACTGTCGACATATTTCCAGCATTAGTTGCAGGTTCTCTAGACGATACTTAACTAGACCGTATACTGTCCAATCATCCATACAACCTTGTAGGAAATTCTAAATGAAATATTTGAATGCAACAACAACAACCCAGGAAAATATTGCAGGTGCATTCGTTAACCCAAAGGGCATTACCATGTATTGGAAACAACCCCATTCAGTGACAAATGTTGTTTTATGTCAGTCTTCTTTTGCAATTCTTATCCGGTGATAACTGGAAAATCCATCTGTAAACAAATATATCTCTTGATTTCCTACTCCTTCGAGTACTTCATTAGTGAATGGTGTCGAAAATGGATCATGCATACAAGCATCATTCAATTTTTGTAGGTTGACACAGATCCGAACTTCACCTATTTTCTTGTTTTGAACCACCATAGGACTGATCCATTATGATTCCTCAACCGGCTCAATTATTCCATCATCCAACATCCTATCTAGCTCAGCTTTAACCTTCTCCTTGTACTGCAAATTCAAGCGGTACGTTCTCTGTCTTAATGGTTTCGCATCTAGCTTTAATGGAATCTTCATCTCTCCCAAATCACCCAGTATCCCTTTCATTTCAGAAAATTTGGTTGGAAACACATATTGAAATTCATGTAGTAGATCTGTGATCTTTTCCATAGTCTCCTCGTCCTAGTAGTCCCCAACACTTGCAAATTTTAGGTTCTCCTCCGTCCCAATGTTAACTTTTATGATCTTCAGTGGTTGATTCATGGGATCAGTTGGTATATCTGGTGCTACAATATCCCTACTCCCTTCAGTTTCTGAAATATTTATATTCTGTAGCTCATCATCATCCTCAGGTTCACTAGACACATTGTAACATTCCATCATCGACTGCATGTTGTAATGTGCATGTGGATCTACTGGATATGCAACCAACACTACTTTGAATACCACATCCCAGATGATCTGAAGTGAATTGTGGACATCGGGATTGGCATATGTGAAACTAAATGTATGAGTAAATAAAACCGTCAACTCTTCCCAATTTGTTATCTATTTGTGCAACTTTCATGATATATACCATGACCTTGGAGTTTCATCCAAGGTATGAATAAAGAAATGGACCCATTGATCCTTTGGTCGTGGTGCCCACAGAGTCTGGCAATCCATCAGGTGACCACTGGGGTCATTCCACCCATCATATTTCCTAGTGTGATATACTTCTATGTCACCAAAGTGAACTCTCATTAACCATCAACAATGTGCCTATCCATTAATTGTCCTTTTATGAGTTTCCCACTAGCATGCTAGAGTAGCCTTTAGTGCTTCCTCCAACAGCAACAGTCATTGAGGTCTTGATACTTTATCTTCAAAATATATTAAGAACATGAACATATTAGGTAGCCCTTTGTAAATTGGTAATTTGGAAATATCAGTTGCAACATGTCACAATGACTGCGTGATCAGACCACACTTCCAGAATGATACCTCATGCATGTTGTTTTGCTAGTTCTCTAATGCATCATCAGAATCCCAAGACACAGAACTAGTGTTGTGCCAACCGAGTTCTCCATTAATAGTTGGGTGGATGTAATCTTCAGAAATGTTGTAAGCATGATCCCACCCCCTAACAACTTCATCTTTCACCAGTTCAATATATCTTCATCCTTTGCTTGGATCCATAGGAGTGATGAATCCGATGTCTTGATTCTCAAATTTCATCATCCACTTCTTGAAGTTAATCACTGCCATACTATTGTTGGCCTATCCAATTCATAAAAATGTGGGATAGGAGCCTCCACCATCAGGAAATTCAATTACATCGAAATTGGCATGGGTATTCATACCTTCAACATCTACAACCAGGTTTGACACATGTTTGATCGATTGTACCTTGGCCTGATTAGCTAGTCGCAACTACAAGGGGGACCAACCCAACTTCAACCTCCCCATTTTCTGCCAAGTCTTCTTTGTCAAAATATTCACATCGAACCCAGATCCAGAATGATTGAATCTACTTCATAGTCCCCAATTTGAATATTCTTGTGCATCTCTTTGACCATGTTTTTATTATGTAAGGAGTTCACTACAGAGTCCTTCTGCTCCTTACCTAGGTGGTGTAACAACTTTTCAATATTGGCCAGAGAATATGGATCTCTTGTTAGCGACAAGCAACTCTCAATGAAGTGCTATAAGGTATCATGCTGTTGCGATGGTCCTACCTCCAACAAAGTGTTGATGTAATTGTCACCTTCGGAATGTATTCACTTGTATTTCTTATCTATTGTAACCCGATGTTCATTCCAGGATGTATTCTAATGTATTTGAGTCATGTCATACCTCGATGTTTATTTCGGGAAGTTTCTATAATGAGAAAGTCATGTCAAGTCATTGTGGGTAACCTTCATATTGGTCAAGGGTTAAAGTCCCCACAGTTATGGGGCCCTTGGGTTATTAGACTATCCTAGTGAATTTGACCCTAGGTGAGTCATTGTAATTTGGGGCAATAGTCCCCACCATTGTGTTACCCTCTGTCACATACCCCAATTTTGTAAAAATTATGAAATTTGCTTTATTATATTTTGAGACATTATGTTAAACTTAATCCTAAGTAGGGATTGATGACTCAGCAGAGTCAACAGTTATGGAGTGTAATTCAGAATATTTTATTAATAATAAATAAATTATGGAGACAACAGCATGGGAGAGCTGTTAAAAGAGGTTATTGGTCAAACTGGTGGATGGAACTAGGTGGAAAGGAAAAAGACAAGTGGCAGCATCCTCAAACACTTACTAAGTTGCAGGTGGCAACTTCCCTATATTTGGGGTCATGATTCCCCAAGAAAGTGGAATGTGAGCAGGTGGCTCATTAAATGACAGTTAACCCAACTAAGACCTAGGCAATATTTAAAAGTACTCAATGAGGAGAGCTCAGGCTGCTCAGATTTTATTCCAGAATTCATTCATTCAGCTGAATGTTATTCAGGAATTTCATTGAGGAAAGAGGGAAAACAGTAAGGAAGTGTGTTGAGTGTATTGCTGCAGTAACTTGATCTGTTTTCAGCTATTTGAGCTGATAGAACTGACTGATAGTTCTGAGTTACTACTAAATTAAAGACTAGTATCTGATTTGCTGCACCTAGTTCCAGCCAGGGAGACCAGAGCAAGCTCGGGGGTCCTGAGAAGTCGCTGTCTGAGCGCTCTCCAGGAATTGGTAGGGAGGAACGGCCTCCCATTGCTGTTGTTGTCCACAGCTTAAACAGGTTCTGCTAATCATTTCTTTTTGTTATCTGAGTATACATGGATGAATGTTATGTTAACTTATATGTTTGAGAAATTAATTAATATCAGTAAAACTAGTATCTTAGAATGTTAGTAGTAAAACTTGTTAGTATCACTGTGTTTTTCCACATCTGGTATCACCAGATAGTACTCTAGCACAGTATCTCAATGTTAGAAGCAGTATACTTCTGAACTGAGTTTCCTAAATTATCTGCAGTATTTACACATGTTTCTACAATTTCATAAACCTTTTTCTTACAGTTTTACAAACTAGTTTCAGTATGGTATCCTGTTTTCTGAAAATAGTAACTATAAGATTAAAAAGATAGACTAGATACTTTTGCAGATTGAGTAGGGTTTATAATCTTCTAGCTTTAAGGAGGATTCATTTCTTAGGAGTTAAATAAAATAATCTGACAGTAGGATATGATTATGTATCTGTATTTATGTGTTTAAGGTTACAGATGTTTTCCTATTTGTATCAGTCTGTAAACTAGTTAAGAATACAAAGTTTTTGTACTGTATACCTTATATTTAACTAAGGTTAAGTATAGGTCATGACTACCATTCTATTTTAAGAATGGTAATGAGTGGTCATAAAAATGTATATGGAACCATACTTAAATAATTTATAAGTATTGTACAAAAATACTCAAGCCTTTTTATTATTTACAAAACTCATATAGATATTGGTAAACAACAATAAAATAATATTCATAGGTAATATTAAAAAAAAAGGATAATATAGTATTATATTACCTATCATATATCAACATTATGTACATAATAATAATAATAATAATAACATTCATGCAGTATATAAGTATACGACTGCAAAATTTGGTTTATTTAGAATCTGAATATAAACAAATAAAATAAATTTATGAATTAGTCCTACTGTGGTTGTCAAATAAAGAAAACATTAATAAAAGACGATAGTAATAATTAATAAGAATGCATTAGATTCTTTTAAATTCAAAGGATTACTTTCTGTTTTATAACTTTTAAATGATTAGAAATCAGGTTATCAAAACCTGCCAGTAAGAAATTAAAATAACATTTTATTAAATAATATACTGGAAAGAACTTAAGGAACAAAACTTCTTTTACTTAAATAAATAATAGTATTAATACATATTCTACAATAATACAAGAATATAGAAATAATAGATACTATGCCGTTATAAGGGTATAAACCCTAGGTACTTTTAAGAAGCTATTACATTCAGTAACATTATAAAAGAATGTATTAATAGAAATAAAACACAGTATAGAAAACTGTAAGTCGCTCATGGTCGAGCTTAAAAGATTTAACTTTTACAGAAATATAATGACATAATCCTTTACTGCCAACTAGGGCTTAATATAGTAACATGTAAATACTCAAAGAAAAATTATTATTAAGAGAAGAATAGTAATATTTCTCTTACAGCCAGGTTAATGAACAAAACACAGTAAGCAACTCTTTTATCCAAATCCCTTTTATACTGTGTTTAAGAAGAAACACAAGTAAAGGAAAAACAGTTATCAAAGTTTCAATATAACTGAGGGTAAAACCCTGTTCTTTCTAATGATCAATAGAGTGGCTATATCTCTGTTTTATACATTAACCTGGAGCCGAAATAAAACTTTACAAAAAAAAAACGTACAACCTGTAAAAATATCTAAACACAGTTACACCAATATAATATTATTACATGGAAAGACAATGTTTAAAACCACGTCTGAACCTTAAACCCACAGAGCGAGTGATGAAGGGTTTATAAATTAGTTATTTTTGTATAGAGCAGTCAAAATAAAGAGAATAAACGCTTAATATAAACTTCAAATGCAGTAGACGCTTTAAAGATAAGCAGTATTGCAAAACAGTCAATTTAAGAGCACAACCAGCGAAGTAAAACAAAGCCGTGACTTCATTCTTACAATAGACTGACAGTCATCATCTATATTCTGGTTTCTTCCCTTTACAGGATAAAAATCTTAAGTAAAGGCAAGTATAAAAATATAGCCTCGGCCAAGATCTTTTACATTTATTCATCGCAGGGATTAACCCTGGTAAAACTATTTTAATAACCTACAGCTAAGTACGTTAGCAGAGAACCAAAGTAACCACTGAATTGCACCCATTCATCACAACCAGCAAGGAGGTATGCCATGGTTGAGACCAGGCTTATCGGTACAGCTAGTAGCGGAAGCGTTGGGCGATCTGGTTGCGTCGAAGAGGTCGAATCTACCATTGAAGGAACAGTTAAGGGTTAAAACCCTAGCATTGGTATAGGTATTCTGTAATTTTTTTAAAAACAAATTAATGGGTGCAGAACTGAAACTTACCAGCAAGGATTGGAGACGAACAGCCACTGAAAAACAACCAAGTAACCAAGAGCCGGGGTAACCAAACCCTTCTCTTTTTCTGCAAGAACGAGCTGACGATAAACCAAGGATATTCTCCCAAATGGAGGTGCAGATAGTGAGAAATCGAAAGTCTCACATGCATGCCGTGACCGAACAGTCACCGGAGCTCAACGAAGTAACCCTAACTACATCAATGACTACAATGCTGCCATCGATTGAGCCACAAACTTCTGCATAGAGCTGTAAGGAACACAACGAATGAGAGCTACAATCGAACAACATTAGGGCAAGAAATCGACCGTAACGAACCACTAGGGTTTGCAGAGCTTCAAGCCCGAAGGCGAGGGAGAGACTGAAGCAAATGAAAGGTCGAGTCAACCTTATAAGCCTCCAGTGCATGGCAAGGAGATAGCCACGACAGCATTTTAATTATTACTCATGAGTGGGTCGAATGATAATGTTTCAAAATCATTTTGGATTGCCAAACAAATCATAGTATGGAGACTTCCTTAAGGTCGTAACCCTTGACCTTACTTGCATTACATTATACATATCGTAATGTTAGACTATAATATATAAAACAATGCATTGCAGACTATAAACTATAATATTTCCATGATATTGTTAACCCTAACTTGATGTTTATAGTGTAGACCTCACATTTTAGACCTCGCTTGAGGGTAAGCCCTTATTTAATAACATAGCATAACGAACTTTGCATTTTAAGATTATAAGAAATTGAGTCTGAAGTTAAGTTAACATAGTTCTTAAAATTTAATGCCTTGTGATCAATTACTCTAGTATACCATCGAAGCAATAAGTCTAACATTTCCTTTTAATGTTAAGTATTGATCATTTATGGTAGAATCTAGAGAGAGATCTTGAACAAAAGGAGGGTTTGTTATAACTCCATAAACTCTTTCATTTTATTTAGAATAGCTTTGTTCTTTAACAACCCTTAGAATTGTGTTGGCTTATGGTTATTGAGTCTTGTCAAATAAAAAACAAGAGCATTGATAGAATTTATAAGAACTTTATTTTTAGTTTTAAGTTCGTATGATGATTAGTATAAATTGCAACTATTTTTCATGTGCAAGGAATTACAAGAACTAATAGGTGATAACTAGACTAGTACTTATGTAAACTGTCATTACCTTTTTCTTGATGTATATTAAACCTAGGAGTTCATAATAAAATATATTACGATACTATATGATAAATCCCAAGGTGCACATAAAAACTTTAATCAGTTATTGATCGTAGAAATAAGATAATTTCCATCGCTCCACACTCTTGAAATTTTACTAGGTAAAGACTTATAACTAGCAGGAAATCCTGTAGCTACTAGAGGTATAAGCATTTATGGACTTTACTTATTTCAATCTTTATAATTGTTATCGGCAGTCAAACACGTCCTGTATATGTATACTTGGCATAACATGTCAAACAACAGATAGGTAAAATGAAACAGGACCAAACTTAATAACCCAGATTTAAGCTCTGAACTAGAAATTAAATAGTATGAGTGCACTACGGTAAACTCAATAGATTCAGTATCCCATAAGGATATTTAATGTTGCTAGTATAAATAAAAATGGCTATCTATTTCTCTAGTATCTCTAAACTATCTATCTTTGAATTTTTCTTATCAAAAGGAGTACAGGGAAAGCTTTACCTGTAGGAAGCTAAATAGTCTGGCTAACATGCATTATATCTATATTTCCTTATTGAATGAAATTGGTACAGCATATGATTTTTATTACTTTAAAAGATTTGTTAAGCAGCAATCCCAAAACTTTACCTGGGTATCTGTAAGAGAAAGAAAACTGTTGCGTTAGCTTAGTAGCTAAGTAAGCCCAGTCTAACTTAGCATATCCCCTTGCTGTTGAAATAGAAAATAATCAGAAAACTGACAAGAAACTCAGCTTGTATTCTAAACAAAAGTAAAGATCACTCAGTTGCAAAAACTAATAGCATTAACTAATCAATATTTAATGATTGCATTAGTGTGAGTTTATGCTATTTATAAAAGTTTAAATTTTTTTGAAAATTTTGGGTTTTGACAAGTGGTATCGGAGCATGGTTCAAACACTAGGCCTTGATGTGGCTCAATTATTTCCGCATAACAGTAAAAATAATATACTAATCTGTATTTTGTTTATGTGAAAAGCAGAAAAATATATTTTTTCTGAATCTAACAAGCAGGTATGGAGAACTTAAGAGATTATGGAGAAGAGGAAACCCCAAACACTGAGATCAGACAAATGTCCAGAGAACCTGTGATTGAGGAGATAACTTCTCACTCCTCAGAACTGATGCAGGCCATAAAAGGGTTAAATACTGAATTATAATCAGTTAAGAAGGATAATGAACGAATTCTAAAAACTCAAGAGGAGTTAAATCAAATGCTGATAGAGAAATTTTAGACTGAAGGGAAAAATAGAAGGTCTGAATCTGAAGAAGTAAGTCATCAAAAGGGGTCCAAAAGGATGAAACTAGCTAAATCTGATAGCAGTTTCTCATCTGAGGGCCTTAAGGAACAACAAAGCTACTATTCTACCAGTGATAGTAGCGAAGCAGAGGTGTATAAGAAAAAGAAAAAGTACAGACCTTACGAAGAGATCTCTGGGGAATTCAAGAAAATAAAACCCCCAACTTTCAATGGAGAAATGGAAAAAGGAGAAGAGGCAGAATCCTGGTTATCCGGGATGAGAAAATACTTTCAGATTTATAATTATTCAAACCAGCTAAAGGCTAGAATGGCCATATATAACCTTTCAGGGAAGGCAGATATATGGTGGCAAGATTTGAAGAGGGTTAAAGGGATTACAGAAAAGAGGTAAATTGGAGTACTTTCAAAAGGTACTTCAAGAAGAAGTTCCTGTCTGAACAGTACTATGAAGAAAGGGCCAAGGATTTTTATGAGTTAAAACTTGGGTCCATGACTGTGAAAGACTTAAACAGCAAGTTTTTAAGTCTGTTGAGGTATGTGCCGTATTTAGTTGATGAGAAACCGAAGGTACAACAGTTTCTCAGCTGCCTTCCATACCATATAAAAGATAGAATTGAATATGGCAATCCCAAAACTCTGGAAGAAGCTATGCGAAAAGAAAATTTCTGTTTTGAACAGAACAAAAAGAAGGAAGGAATAGCCAATTGGAAGGCTAAAAAGAATGGTAATCAGGCTGAATACAAGAAAAAGGAGTTTATACCTCAGAAAAATTTTAAAAACAGCAAGAACAGAAACCATTCTAATGGCAAGAACTTTCAGGGAAGCAAAAATGGTGCTTCAAATAACTCCAACAACTTCAAGGGTAGCAAGGAGGTTTCCAACAATCATGGAAATTTCACTAAGAATTTCGAAAGGAAGGAACCTGTTAAGTGTTGGGAGTGCAATGGCCCACACTATGCTTCAGTTTGCCCAAACCGTAAGAAGCCAAACATCAATATTCATACAATACAAGATGAAATGACAGTTGGAGATTTTGCAAGGACTATGCCCCGGATCAATGCCGCATTGGAAATCGACAAGCTGAGTACCAAACTTCCATGGTGGAAGTAGAAGGTATGGTTAACAAAAATTCTGTAACTATTTTGATAGATCCAGGTGCTAGCTTAAGTTATATTTCACCTCAGATAGTAGAAAAGTGTCATCTGAATGTTGAAAAGTTTGATAACTCTTGGCTGGTTCAACTAGCCACAGGGGCAAAAAGGAAGGTAAATTGTTATGTTAATGATTGTATTTTAGATATGAATGGTTTTAAAACTGCTGTTAAATTAAATGTGCTACCACTTGGCTCATATGACATACTTATAGGTATGGACTGGTTAGAACAACATAGGGTTGTGTTAAACTGTTTTGATAAAATGTTTACATGTGTAAATAATAATGAACAGCCTGTAATAGTTAAAGGAATTCCTAGGAAGACTGTGGTTAGGCAGATCTCTGCCTTGCAGCTCAAAAGAGTAGTCAGGAAAGGCTGCAAGGCCTATGCTGTAATTATTACAGATGAGGCAAATAATGTTGAAAAAGATAAAACAAAAATAGAGAATATTTCGGTATTAAATGAATTTATTGATGTTTTTCCGGAGGAAATTCCAGGATTACCTCCTCGGAGGGAACTGGATTTCACAATAGAGCTGGTACCAGGTGCTGTACCTAGCTCGAAGGATCCGTACCGTATGAATATTCTGGAACTTAACGAATTAAAAACACAGTTAAAGGAACTAATCGATAAGAAATATATTCGCCCTAGTGTTTCCCCTTGGGGAGCACTAGTAATTTTTGTTAAAAAGAAAGACGGTACTATGCGACTCTGCATAGAATACCGTCAGCTTAATAAAATGACAATTAAAAACAGATATCCGTTTCCCCGTATAGACGATCTGTTTGATCAGCTGTGCGGAGCTACGGTGTTTTCTAAGATAGACTTGAGATCAGGCTATCATCAAGTGAGAATTAAAGAAGAAGACATATTTAAGGCAGCTTTCAGAACTAGATATGGACATTACGAATTTGTCGTAATGCCCTTTGGGATTACTAATGCCCTAGTCATCTTTATGTGTCTAATGAACAACATAATGCATAAATACTTAGACAAGTTTGTTGTTGTATTCATCGATGACATCTTGATCTACTCTAAAAATGAAGAAGAACATAAGGAGCATTTAAGGATAGTCTTACAAGAACTGCAGGAGCAACAACTCTATGCGAAGTTTAGTAAGTGTGATTTCTTCAGGGATGAAATCTAGTACTTAGGTCACGTGGTGACTAAGGAAGGGATTTCAGTTGATCCTGAAAAGATCTAGTCAATTGAAGATTGGCCAGTACCTAAAGACGTAACATATGTTAGGTCTTTTATGGGGATCACCAGTTATTACCGGAGATTCATAAAAGGTTTTTCAAAGATAGCCAACCCAATCACTTCCTTGCAAAAGAAAGGCACGAAATTGGATTGGAACGCAAGGTGCGAAGAAAGCTTTAAGAAACTAAAAACTTTATTAACAACTGCACCAATTTTAAGAATAGCGGATCCCAATAAGGATTTCGTGGTTTGCACAGATGCTTGTAATGACGGTCTAGGAGGAGTACTGACTCAGGATGGGCATGTCATTGCCTATGAGTCCAGGAAGCTAAAGATCCATGAAAAGAATTATGCCACTTACGATTTAGAGCTGGCTGTTGTTATTCATGCCTTGAAAATGTGGCGACACCACTTAATAGGTAGAAAATTTTATTTTAATGACTGATAACAAGGGTTTAAAATACCTTCTAGATCAGCCTAACTTAAATGCAAGGCAAGCCAGATGGCTAGCCTTCCTAAGTGAATACGATTTCGAAATTCAACATATAAAAGGGAAGGAAAATAAAGTAGCTGATGCTTTGAGCAGAAATGCAAAATTGAATTTCACAACAGCAATCAGTACTTATAATTCTGATTTAAATGAACAGCTAACTGAAAGTATAAAATTGGATGAAGTTTATCAACAATTACAAGCTACAGCTAAGGAAGAACCCATAGAAAGTTTAATTAAGGGTTATAATTTAAATAAAGATGGATTCTTACTGTTTAAGGACAGACTGTATGTGCCAAATGTGTCTAAAATTAAATTGCTGATTCTGGATGAAGTGCATAAAACCCCTTATTCAGGGCATCCAGGTTACCAGAAAACTGTCACCATGTTGAGAAAAGATTATTTCTGGCCTAACATGAAATCTGAAACAGCTGAGTATATAGATAGATGTTTGGATTGTCAACAAGTAAAGACAGAACATCAACATCCAGCCGGGTTATTGCAGCCCTTACCTATTCCTAGTTGGAAGTGGGAAATAATCAGCTTAGATTTCATTACGGGATTACCCAGAAATCAAAATCAGAATGATTCAATTATGGTGGTAGTGGATAAATTAAGTAAAGCAGCACATTTTATTCCTGTTAAAACCACTTTTAAGGCTGCAAATATAGCATACATTTTCTTAAAACAAATTTTTCGGCTACATGGTGTACCGAAAGTTATTATTTCAGACAGGGATCCTAAATTTACAGGAAATTTCTGGAAATCCTTGTTCAAAGGATTAAACACCACTCTGAATTTCAGCACCTCTTTCCATCCTCAGACAGATGAACAGACTGAAAGAGTTAATCAAGTGTTGGAAGATCTGTTGAGAATGTATGTTAAGGATCAGCCTGGTAAGTGGGAGGATTATTTGCATTTAGCAAAATTTGCATACAATAACAGTTATCAATCTTTAGCTAAGTTCAGCCCTTTTGAAATTCTATATGGGCGAAAGTGTAACACTCCAATCTCCTGGAATAATCCAGTAGATAGATTAGTGTTGGGGCCCGAATTATTAAAAGAAATGGAACAGATTGTAAAACAGGTGCAGGAAAACTTGAAGGTTGCCCAGGATCGGCAAAAGAGTCAAGCAGATCTGAAAAGAACTCCTAAAGAGTTCCAGGTGGGTGAGCATGTGTTCATAAAGGTAAGACCAAAGAAGAGCTCCCTAAGACTGGGCAGTTGTGCAAAACTAGCACCACGTTATTGTGGTCCATTTGAAATTTTATCTAGTGTTGGTCAAGTTGCTTATCAATTAGCGTTACCCCCTAATTTAAGAGTGCACAATGTTTTTCATATTTCTGTTCTGAAAAAGTATGTACATGATGCTACTCATGTGATTGACTGGAACGTTGTACAAGTAGAACCAAAAGGGGAAGTTCTGGTGGAACCGGATTGTATCCTCGGGAGGAGGGAGATTACTCTGCGGAACCGCACAATTGGACAGCTGAAGGTGCAATGGAAGCACCTTAGTCCTGAAGAAGCTACTTGGGAACTGGAAAGTAAGATGCGGGAAGCATACCCACATCTGTTCCAAGAGGTTCCTGAGGAATAAGAATAAGTAACATCGAGGACGATGTTACATTTTAAGGGGGTGTGTATGTCACATACCCCAATTTTGTAAAAATTATGAAATTTGCTTTATTATATTTTGAGACATTATGTTAAACTTAATCCTAAGTAGGGATTGATGACTCAGCAATGTCAACAGTTATGGAGTGTAATTCAGAATATTTTATTAATAATAAATAAATTATGGAGACAACAACATGGGAGAGCTGTTAAAAGAGGTTACTGGTCAAACTGGTGGATGGAACTAGGTGGAAAGGCAAAATACAAGTGGCAGCATCCTCAAACACTTCCTAAGTTGCAGGTGGCAACTTCCCTATATTTGGGGTCATGATTCCCCAAGAAAGTGGAATGTGAGCAGGTGGCTCATTAAATGACAATTAACCCAACTAAGACCGAGGCAATCTTTAAAAGTACTCAATGAGGAGAGCTCAGGCTGCTCAGATTTTATTCTAGAAAGAATTCATTCAGCTGAATGTTATTCAGGAATTTCATTGAGGAAAGAGGGAAAACAGTAAGGAAGTGTGTTGAGTGTATTGCTGCAGTAACTTGATATGTTTTCAGCTATTTGAGCTAATAGAACTGACTGATAGTTCTGAGTTACTACTGAATTAAAGACTAGTATCTGATTTGCTATACCTAGTTCCAGCCAGGGAGACCAGAGCAAGCTCAGGGGTCCTGAGAAGTCACTGTCTGAGCGCTCTCCAGGAATTGGTAGGGAGGAACGACCTCCCATTGCTGTTGTTGTCCACAGCTTAAACAGGTTCTGCTAATCATTTCTTTTTGTTATCTGAGTATACATGGATGAATGTTATGTTAACTTATATGTTTGAGAAATTAATTAATATCAGTAAAACTAGTATCTTATAATGTTAGTAGTAAAACTTGTTAGTATCATTGTGTTTTTCCACATCTGGTATCACCGGATAGTACTCTAGCACAGTATCTCAATGTTAGAAGCAGTATACTTCTGAACTGAGTTTCCTAAATTATCTGCAGTATTTACACATGTTTTTACAAATTCATAAACCTTTTTCTTACAGTTTTACAAACTAGTTTCAGTATGGTATCCTGTTTTCTGAAAATAGTAACTATAAGATTAAAAAGATAGACTAGATACTTTTGCAGATTGAGTAGGGTTTATAATCTTCTAGCTTTAAGGAGGATTCATTTCTTAGGAGTTAAATAAAATAATCTGACAGTAGGATATGATTATGTATCTGTATTTATGTGTTTAAGGTTACAGATGTTTTCCTATTTGTATCAGTCTGTAAACTAGTTAAGAATACAAAGTTTTTGTACTGTATACCTTATATTTAACTAAGGTTAAGTATAGGTCATGACTACCATTCTATTTTAAGAATGGTAATGAGTGGTCATAAAAATGTATATGGAACCATACTTAAATAATTTATTAGTATTGTACAAAAATACTCAAGCCTTTTTATTATTTACAAAACTCATATAGATATTGGTAAACAACAATAAAATAATATTCATAGGTAATATTAAAAAAGAGAGGATAATATAGTATTATATTACCTATCATATATCAACATTATGTACATAATAATAATAATAATAACATTCATGCAGTATATAAGTATATGACTGCAAAATTTGGTTTATTTAGAATCTGAATATAAACAAATAAAATAAATTTATGAATTAGTCCTACTGTGGTTGTCAAATAAAGAAAACATTAATAAAAGACGATAGTAATAATTAATAAGACTGCATTAGATTCTTTTAACTTCAAAGGATTACTTTCTGTTTTATAACTTTTAAATGATTAGAAATCAGGTTATAAAACCTGCCAGTAAGAAATTAAAATAACATTTTATTAAATAATATACTGGAAAGAACTTAAGGAACAGAACTTCTTTTACTTAAATAATAGTATTAATACATATTCTACAATAATACAAGAATATAGAAATAATAGATACTATGCCGTTATAAGGGTATAAACCCTAGGTACTTTTAAGAAGCTATTACATTCAGTAACATTATAAAAGAATGTATTAATAGAAATAAAACACAGTATAGAAAACTGTAAGTCGCTCGTGGTCGAGCTTAAAAGATTTAACTTTTACAGAAATATAATGACATAATCCTTTACTGCCAACTAGGGCTTAATATAGTAACATGTAAATACTCAAAGAAAAATTATTATTAAGAGAAGAATAGTAATATTTCTCTTACAGCCAGGTTAATGAACAAAACATAGTAAGCAACTCTTTTATCCAAATCCCTTTTATACTGTGTTTAAGAAGAAACACAAGTAAAGGAAAAACAGTTATCAAAGTTTCAATATAACTGAGGGTAAAACCCTGTTCTTTCTAATGATCAGTAGAGTGGCTATATCTCTATTTTATACATTACCCTGGAGCCTAAATAAAACTTTACAAAAAAAAACGTACAGCCTGTAAAAATATCTAAACACAGTTACACCAATATAATATTATTACATGGAAAGACAATGTTTAAAACCACGGCTGAACCTTAAACCCACAGAGCGAGTGATGAAGGGTTTATAAATTAGTTATTTCTATATAGAGCAGTCAAAATAAAGAGAATAAACGCTTAATATAAAATTCAAATGCAGTAGACGCTTTAAAGATAAGCTGTATTACAAAACAGTCAATTAAAGAGCACAACCAGCGAAGTAAAACAAAGCCGTGACTTCATTCTTACAATAGACTGACAGTCATCATCTATCTTCTAGTTTCTTCCCTTTACAGGATAAAAATCTTAGGTAAAGGCAAGTAGAAAAATACAGCCTCGGCCAAGATCTTTTACATTTATTCATCGCAGGGATTAACCCTGGTAAAAATATTTTAATAACCTACAGCTAAGTACGTTAGCAGAGAACCAAAGTAACCACTGAATTGCACCCATTCATCACAACCAGTAAGGAGGTATGCCATGGTTAAGACCAGGCTTACTGGTGCAGCTAGTAGCCGAAGCGTTGGGCAATTCGGTTGCATCGAAAAGGTCGAATCTGCCATTGAAGGAACAGTTAAGGGTTAAAACCCTAGCATTGGTATAGGTATTCTGTAATTTTTAAAAAAACAAATTAATGGGTGCAGAACTGAAACTTACCAGCAAGGATTGGAGACGAAAAGCCACTGGAAAACAACCAAGTAACCAAGAGCCGGGGTAACCAAACCCTTCTCTTTTTCTGCAAGAACGAGCTGACGATAAACCAAGGATATTCTCCCAAATGGAGGTACAGATAGTGAGAAATCGGAAGTCTCACATGCATGCCGTGACCGAATAGTCACCAGAGCTCAACGAAGTAACCCTAAGTACATCAACGACTACAATGCTGCCATCGATTGAGCCACAAACTTCTGCATAGAGCTGTAAGGAACACAACGAATGAGAGCTACAATCGAACAGTATTAGGGCAAGAAATTGACCGTAACGAACGACTAGGGTTTGCAGAGCTTCAAGCCCGAAGGCGAGGGAGAGACTGAAGCAAATGAAAGGTCGAGTCAACCTTATAAGCCTCCAGTGCATGGCGAGGAGATAGCCACGACAACATTTTAATTATTACTCATGAGTGGGTCGAATGATAATGTTTCAAAATCATTTTGGATTGCCAAACAAATCATAGTATGGAGACTTCCTTAAGGTCATAACCCTTGACCTTACCTGCATTACATTATACATATCGTAATGTTAGACTATAATATATAAAACAATGCATTGCAGACTATAAACTATAATATTTCCATGATATTGTTAACCCTAACTTGATGTTTATAGTGTAGACCTCACATTTTAGACCTCGCTTGAGGGTAAGCCCTTATTTAATAACATAGCATAACGAACTTTGCATTTTAAGATTATAAGAAATTGAGTATGAAGTTAAGTTAACATAGTTCTTAAAATTTAATGCCTTGTGATCAATTACTCTAGTATACCACCGAAGCAATAAGTCTAACATTTCCTTTTAATGTTAAGTATTGATCATTTATGTAGAATCTAGAGAGAGATCTTGAACAAAAGGAGGGTTTGTTATAACTCCATAAACTCTTTCATTTTATTTAGAATAGCTTTGTTCTTTAACAACCCTTAGAATTGTGTTGGCTTATGGTTATTGAGTCTTGTCAAATACAAATCAAGAGCATTGATAGAATTTATAAGAACTTTATTTTTAGTTTTAAGTTCGTATGATGATTAGTATAAATTGTAACTATTTTTCATGTGCAAGGAATTACAAGAACTAATAGGTGATAACTAGACTAGTACTTATGTAAACTGTCATTACCTTTTTCTTGATGTATATTAAACCTGGGAGTTCATAATAAAAGAGATTACGATACTATATGATAAATCCCAAGGTGCACATAAAAACTTTAATCAGTTATTGATCGTAGAAATAAGATAATTTCCATCGCTCCACACTCTTGAAATTTTACTAGGTAAAGACTTATAACTAGCAGGAAATCCTGTAGCTACTAGAGGTATAAGCATTTATGGACTTTACTTATTTCAATATTTATAATTGTTATCGGCAGTCAAACACATCCTGTATATGTATACTTGGCATAACATGTCAAACAACTGATATGTAAAATGAAACGGGACCAAACTTAATAACCCAGATTTAAGCTCTGAACTAGAAATTAAATAGTATGAGTGCACTACGGTAAACTCAATAGATTCAGTATCCCATAAGGATATTTAATGTTGCTAGTATAAATAAAAATGGCTATCTATTTCTCTAGTATCTCTAAACTATCTATCTTTGAATTTTTCTTATCAAAAGGAGTACAGGGAAAGCTTTACCTGTAGGAAGCTGAATAGTCTGGCTAACATGCATTATATCTATATTTCCTTATTGAATGAAATTGGTACAGCATATGATTTTTATTACTTTAAAAGATTTGTTAAGCAGCAATCCCAAAACTTTACCTGGGTATCTGTAAGAGAAAGAAAACTGTTGCGTTAGCTTAGTAGCTAAGTAAGCCCAGTCTAACTTAGCATATCCCCTTGCTGTTGAAACAGAAAATAATCAGAAAACTGACAAGAAACTCAGCTTGTATTCTAAACAAAAGTAAAGATCACTCAGTTGCAAAAACTAATAGCATTAACTAATCAATATTTAATGATTGCATTAGTGTGAGTTTATGCTATTTATAAAAGTTTATTTTTTTTTGAAAATTTGGGGTTTTGACACCCTCCTATTGGTCAGAGGAGGAAAATTCCCCACAAGTGGTGGGGCACTAGGGTTATTAGACACTCCTAGAGATGTCGGCTCTAGTAAGTAATTGTTAAGTGAGGTCGACATGTTGGAGTGCACTTCAAGTGAACGGAAGAATATAAATAGAGAGTGAGAGCCTCTCTATTTATCACTTGCAACAATTACACTCACTCATTGAGGGCACATGAGTGAGAGAGGAGAAGCTCTCTCAGTGTGTGAGAGAGAGGCTCCTGCTGTCGGGAGTACATCTTACTGTTTTGGGGTCTTACCATTTTGTGCTGATTCTATCTCTGAGGAAGTTGCGGGATTTTCTCCTTTATGGTTTTCCCGAGGAAAATATTTGTGTCTCTTGTCTCTTGTGATGTGCTATGTTTTATTGCTATGATTGTTATTCTCTTAGTGAAAAGATCCTAAGATCATAATGCTAGATTATATGATGAAAAAATAACTTGGTATCAGAGATAACCTGAGAAGAAGACATTATGCAGCTACAGAAGCTATGGGTTCTTAATTTTTGGGTCTCTCTCCATAATTCATTAGCAAAAGTATGCTAGGCTGACTCTCCATTGAAGGGCACATCTTTCTGTCGAAGTGAAATTCGATTCTGAGCATTTTCAGTTTTCGGTGTGGAAATTAGGGATTTGTATAGAAGAGAAATTTTTGAGTGAGACCAGAATAGGATTTTTCTCCTCATCAAAACCAAATTTTAGAGACCTGGATCAAGAAATTTGGTTGGGTGAAACTCCGGGAAAGTCAAACCCTAGTTTGACCCCGAGCTAGGAAAAACCCTAAATACTAAAACTGCTAAGTTTTGGTACATTTGCTAAATTCTGAGTTTAGAAAAGTCTCAGAAGCTGAAAATTATAGGGGCCGAAGAAAAAATCCTAATGTACACTTTTTCCAAAATTCAATGTCAGATTCCCTATATTCTGGGAGATATGATCCCTCCAAGTTAGGGTTCTAGCCTCTTCCAGAAATCATCCCTAAACAGGACACCTAGGGAGAATTGCAATATCATAGGCTACAGAGGTCCAAATGGAATTCCTAAATATGTTCCAGAAAGGGAAAGGAATTTAAATTCTATGGTCTGAATATTAGACTCCAAAGATTCACCAGTGACATGTGGCATTCTGTACAACTTCGCTGTTCTAAACAGTCCTGTAACAGGTCAGTTTGGGAAAAGGATCATAAATCCCAAATGGTGAAACCAATTCTGATGAAATATATGGTTTTGGATCAGGGACATGCAAGGCTACCTCAGTGAGAAATTTTAGACATAGAGGAGCTGTAATTTTAGAGATATCACAGAAACAGTAATAGGCATTTCTACAGAAGAAATTGGAAAATTAGGGCTTCCTGTTCCGGGAGCTTCCCTCCACTGTTTTCAGAAAAAGAGTACATTGGATAGCTCTATTTGAAGAGATATATATGTCTATCCAATCAGATCTGAAATATTCCAAGTTTTGAAAATTAGGATTTCTGTGACAAACCCTAGATCAGTGAGCTCCAGAACCAATATGGACACCTCTAATCGGTAAGATCTAATCCTTTGCTATTTTCATTTGAGGGTTTCATTTCAAAGTGATCTATCACATCAGCTTGATGATAAGCTTGGTGAATTTGACAACTTCCAAGCATGGAAGTATATGATCTCTCTGAAGAAAATGAATTGGACACCTACATGAGTAGAGAGGTTCCAGTTTTAGAGGGAGATGAGGCTAGAAGCCTTTCACAAGAAGAACTTGGTAAAGGCCAAGAAGATCATGGTTGATTCAGTCATGGATCAACTTGTACCACAAGTGTCTTCCCTAAAGACACCGATGAGGTTTTATTCCTTGACCAAGCTATTTGAATGGAAGAACATGGATCGGAATATGACCGTAAGAAATCAGTTGAATAATGTGAAGATCCAGAATGCAGAGACCATGCCGTCATAAGAGTCTTTCAAATCAAGAACAACTTGAAGCGGTAAAAGAAGAAGTGAAGAATGCAGAAGTGGTGATGGCCACCTTCAATAGCCTCCTAGGATCATGGGATTCATTCATGCAAGGAATGTATTCCAGAAGGAAGTGATTACTTTTAGTAGACTCTGGGAAGAAGAAGAAGATCGACTCATAAGAAGAGAAGAGAAGATGGAAGCAAATGAAGATCAAGCTCTCACCTTCCAAACAAGATACCTCAAGCAATGAGGAATATGAAGATCTCAACTCTTGAAGAACTTATTATCCACCTTAGCATTTGGATAAGAAATGATGCTATTATGAATGAAGAAGACGATGAAGCTGAATAATCAAGAAGGAGTATACCCATGAAACAAATAAAGATAAGTATTCAATTATCATTTCATGATATTATTTTGTTATGCATTTGTTTATATTCAGTTGATGTATTATGCATGATAGGATGTTTGCATTAATGATAGTATACTACTAATATGCATGTGATGGGTAAGTAGCTCATGGTGCTATACAACTCTCCATTACTACTTATCTAGAATGAAACCTCTTTGCTGACATATTGGATTAGTGCACAATCTCAATGTTGTCCTGGTAGAGATGGAAGGCATCTAGAAAGTTTCTGTGAGATATGGATGAATGTTGTATTGGCTAAAGTAGTTGCATGATCATATATTTATGCATAAGAACTTGCCAGTATAAATATTTCTTATGAAATGTTTCTAACCATACAAATGCATTTGACTTGTAGGAAAGACCGCATACATAATCTCCTACAAGCAAAGAAGAATGAAGACTTGTTCTGAAGAACAAGTGACGACAGTTCAATGACAAAGAATAATATGACGAGTGCAGTGACATCATTGATGTAGAACCTTCCAAACCACCAAGAAGAAAGGGAAGACCAGTTCAAGAAGAATGATGTCTAGGATGCAGTATCGAGACATGAAGAGAAGTTTGTAGTTCCATCATGTAGTAGATGGAAACATCGTGGGATACAAAGAAAGATTCGTAGCACGAGGCTTCTCACGAAAAGAAGGCATAGACTACGAAGAGACATTTGTAGCCACTGGAAGTGAAGTCACATAACATGCATAATCATGTGTGCAAATGAAAGAAGGCCTTGTACGAGTTCAGAAGACACCCATGGGATAACACATACATTATGAGATTGATGAAGATCTTAACCTTTGCTACAAGGTTGAAGATGAAATTTTATACACTAGATGGATACCTAGAATACTATTAGCATAGGAAGCTACTTGTCACTCTGGTACAGAATGTTTTCAGTGCATAGAGTACAGAAGACAGAGGGAGTATGACGCTCCGCTTCAGAGGGAGTGACTACAGGTTCGACATGGTACGACAGGATGGGAAGATTACTGATGACTCTAGGATTTATTGAGAATAAAGTGGATTCCAACCTTTGCTTCAAGATTGAAGGTGGAAGACTAGTGATGCTCCCGATATGTGTCGATGCACTATTTTCTAGGCATGGAGGTATGGACAAAGGAAGCATGCAGTAGAGATCCTGAAGAGGTTTGGGATGATGGACTGAAAGGCTATGACCACACCGATGGCATAGAACTTGAAGCTATTGAGTGATGCTTCATCAGAGTCAGTTGATACTACGATGTATCTGAAGGGTACAATTGAATATGGGCTCAAGTAGGATGCGAATCAAAAGATTAACCTAGATGGTTATGTTGATTCAGATTGGGCAGGTAGTGCCATTGATAGGAAGAGTACTTCAGGATGTTGCTTCAGTATGGGATCAGGTGTGATCTCTTGGTTTAGCAGGAAGCAATCTTGTGTGGCACTAAGTACAGTTGAAGCAGAGTATGTCACAACTTGTTCAGCTAGTTGTGAGGCAGTATGGCTGCGGAAGCTACTGTCTGATATATTTGATCTCCAGTTGGATGCTACTTGTATACATTGTGACAACCAGAGTTGCGTGAAGTTGTCAGAGAATCCAATGTTCCATGACAAGTCGAAGCATATCGAGATCAAGTATCACTATATCAGGGATATGGTGCAGAGAGGAGTAGTGAAGCTCCAGTATGTTGCGACGGAGGAACATATAGCTGATGTATTGATGAAGCCATTGGCTAGGATGAAGTTCAAGTACTTCAGGGAGAAGCTTGGTGTTCTCCAGATCAAGGTTCCCTCCAAGAGAAAGTGATGAGACCCATAACCATTCTGTCATGGTGAGAGGATTGGTTCCTTCCATGGTTAGATGTAAGGGTTGAGCCATTCTATCATGGTGATAGGGTTTCTCCCTTCCATGTCAGATATGAGTGCTGGCCATTCTGTCGAGTAGGATATATGTAAAGGAAATTGCCATTCTAGGAATGGAGGCACCTGGTCAGTTACCAGGAACACTCAGTGTAGGACTAAGTAGCCATTCTAATGTGATAGAGGGATGTGTTCCCACTTGATCACATGTAAGGGCTGAACCATTCTGTCATGGCTAAAGGATTGAGTTCCTTCCATGTCAGATGTGAGTGTTGGCCATTCCGACGAGCAGGTTGGATATAAGTGCAACTGCCATTCTGAGAATGGAGGCACCTGGTCAGTTACCAGGTAGCTCAGTTGAGGATTGGGGGCCATTCTGATATGATTGCTGGGATGTGTTCCCTCATGATCAGATGTGAGTGCAAGCCCTTCCATCACTGTGAGCAGGATGTGTTCCCACCTGGATGGATGTAAGTACAGAGCCTTTTCATCACTATGAGCAGGATGTGTTCCCGCCTGGATGAATGTAAGTGCTTAAATCTCTCATCACTGTGAGTAGGATGTGTTCCAGCCTAGATGGGAGTCTTTCATCATTGTGAGCAGGATGTGTTCTAGCCTAGATGAAAGTGGGAAAATCTTCCATCATTGTGAGTAGGATGTGTTCCATCCTAGATGGAAGTACAAAACTCTTCCATCACTATGAGTACGATGTGTTCTAGCCTCGATGGATGTGAGTTCTGTGCCTTTCTGACGAGTAGGTCAGATGTAAGTGCATAGCCATTTCACAGATGGTAGTAGATGTGCCTACCATGCTGGTCAATGTGAGTGCTGGGCCTTTTTGATGTGATTATAGGATTGGTTCCTATATGATCAGATGTGAGTGCTGGGCGTACCTTTCTGACGAGTAGGTTAGATGTAAGTGCTGGGCGTGCCTTTCTGATGAGTAGGTTAGATGTAAGTGCTGGACAAAGACCTACAAGGAGGTAGGAATACACCCAGCATGAAAGAAGGCTGGCTCTGTATAACTTCCTATGACGAGATAGCACACACATGATGTTGACCAGGTGAGATCCAGATTGAGCTATGATCCAGATCTAGTCATGATGATCCAGGAGTGATGATCCAGATTGAGTGATGATCGAGATCTAGTGATGATGATCCAGTAGTGATGATCTAGATCGAGTGATGATCGAGATCCAGTGATGATGATCCAGCAGTGATGATCTAGATGGAGTGATGATCCAGATCCAGTGAAGATGATCCAGCAGTGATGATCCAGATCCGATGATGATGTCTAGTGATGATCTAGATCGAGTGATGATCTAGATTCAGTGATGATGATCCAGTTCCAAATGAAGATGACTTGAAGATGAAGATGACTTTGAAGATGACAAAGACCTGACGATGACCCAGATGATACAGAGAAGAAGACTTGTGCTGATAAATTGTGTCGAGAGAATACCTTCCTAGTTAAGAGGGAGTGTTGATGTAATTGTAACTTCGGAATGTATTCACTTGTATTTGTTATCTATTGTAACCCGATGTTCATTCCGGGATGTATTGTAATGTATTTGAGTCATGTCATACCCTGATGTTTATTTCGGGAAGTTTGTATAATGAGAAAATCATGTCAAGTCATTGTGGGTAACCCTCATATTGGTCAAGGGTTAAAGTCCCCACAGTTGTGGGGCCCTTGGGTTATTAGACTATCCTAGTGAAGTTGACCCTAGGTGAGTCATTGTAAGTTGGGGCAATAGTCCCAACCATTGTGTTACCCTCCTATTGTTCAGAGGAGGCAAAGTCCCCACAAGTGGTGGGGCACTAGGGTTATTAGACACTCCTAGAGATGTCGGGTCTAGTAAGTAATTGTTAAGTGAGGCCGACATGTTGGAGTGCACTTCAAATGAACGGAAGAATATAAATAGAGAGTGAGCGCCTCTCTATTTATCACTTGCAACACTTACACTCACTCATTGAGGGCACATGAGTGAGAGAGGAGAAGCTCTCTCAGTGTGAGAGAGAGAGGCTGCTGCTGTCGGGAGTACATCTTACTGTTTTGGGGTCTTACCATTTTGTGTTGATTCTATCTCTGAGGAAGTTGCGGGATTTTCTCCTTTATGGTTTCCCCGAGGTAAATCTTTGTGTCTCTTGTCTCTTGTGATTTGCTTATGTTTTATTGCTGTGCTTGTTATTCTCTCAGTGAAAAGATCCTAAGATCATAATGCTAGCTTATATGATGAAAAAATAACACGAAGAATCAAAAGCAGAGGGGAATTCATAGATGGGTGACTTATCAAGATTTCTTCTGATCACATCCTGAGTTTCAAAGAATGTATATTTTTCAGTGGCCATATCGAACGATGCCTTCTTATTCCCAAGAAATCGAACCTGCAGCTGTGGCCCATCCTCCCTTGTTGTCGTACCTCTGTGGGTGACGATGGAAACATCAACATCCTATGTTCTGGGATCTTCTAATATCATCACAACTATCACTCCATGGATGTGATTCGTCGAAGGATTCTAGTTTAGAGGTAGATTCTTATTTATTAGCGGGTTCATTGCTTGATTCACAATCTCATTCTAAAATGGAACTTGATTCTGAGCCTTGTTCTGCAGCTGATTCTGATTTTGTAGTTGATTCTGATTCTGCAACTAGTTATGATTCTACAACTGAGGAATGTTCCCAGTCTGCCATACTGCGATCAGCTATGGGAATTTCTTGACATTATGATTAATCACGATGCATTATGTACATGAAAACTACAATTGTGGGTAGTCTCTCTGATAATGTCCAAATACCCCACAATTGTAACACTAGACAAGTCCTTCTCCTCTTCCAAAGCCTCCTCCTTTTCCTCAGAATCCTCCTTGCTGCTGGTACTATGGCTGAGCCAATTTCTATAGTGGGGGATTCAACTGCTGCTAAATGTAGTGCACTACCCAAACATACTGTGGGTGTGGAAAATCCATCAACATCTGATTATACTGCAGTTGTGGTGTGAACTGTGGTTGCGGTGCAAACTATGGTTATGGCTGTGATGGTATAAATTGCATCTACGGAAGGGTTTTATACTATGGTTGAGGTCAGGAATTTATCACCCAAGGTTATGGTTGTACTGCGCATTGATATTCACCCTTCACAAAGTATGAGTTGTATGTCCTTTCCTGAAGCAGTTCATATGCACGATAGTCTTTATCTTTATTCCCCACAGATCTAAAAAATTAACAATATAGGTTTTCTGGATTCATCACCATCTTCTACATGTATCCACATTCTTCATGTCAGTGCCCATAGAATTGGCATATGCGGCACCATGGTACGCTGCCGCAACTCAGTGGGTTCATATTCCCATATGGCATATAATTTTGGAAGTCAGGGAAAGTATCTTTAGTGTGTCCATCTGTGTGACAATGAGTGCACCAAAGATCTTTGCGACTCCCTTTCCCTTTCTAAATGTCTTGGAACTGAAGCATCAAGTTCATCATCTGCGCCTGAATTTGGTTCATACTAGCTGCATTCTTCCCAATAGGTGAGGCTTCTAATTTCATTGTGATCTCCACAGCCTCACTCTGTGTCGTGATCTTCTGCAACATCAATGATTTCCGGATATGAGGTACCAATGCTACAATAAACCATTATTTATGTTGAATGTTGTTTATATAGAAACTAGCTCTCGCCATCCGTGTCTTAAATCTTTGATCGAAGTCCCAAACGGTCTCATTAGTAAATTTCTTAATCTCTTTTAACTCATTAATATATTGTGCTTCATACTTTGGTTTTTGGAATTCTCCAATTAGTATTCTCCAGAATTCATCCAGTGTTTTTGTAGGGGTCCCCATAGGAACTTGTACAAATTTCATTTACCAATCCAGTGCACGACCGCAAAGAGTAGTCACCAATTGGAATTTCTTAACGTCGTCATCCATGGCATGTTTGACAGTCCACACTACCTCACATAGGAACCAATACTACTTGGGATCATCAGTCCTATTTCCATGGAACAAAGGTAACTTTGTATCATCTCCTACCATCATGGGCCTTCTTCCTACAGATGTTGAACTACTACTAGAATGTTGCTGACACGTCGGGAAATCTGACGTGGAACTCGTGTTTCTTCCCGAATATGGAGTAGTGTGCGGAGGCATGGTTACGTTGCTACTGGGGTTTGATCTTACTGCTATTCTAGGCATCGTCTGGGTCTAGTTGTCCTCTTCATCACTGTAGGTTCACTTCTTACCATGCGGTCTTCCTTCATGTTCTTGCATTCCAATTGCTGTAGGACCTTCCCCTGTCCTCTGCCTCTTATCTTGTAGAAACCTTGCTTTTCCCCTCTTAAGAACACTTTCTTCCTCGGTTTCCCTCACAGTCTTGTTGAAACTTGCACTCATCTACCCCTTATCTTCCCATTAGTCTCCCCCCTTTCATTACGGTATGCACCACCTCCGCACACCAGAGTTCTACTACTCAAGGTGCATCTTCAGTATACCCTTTTCACAGACAAGCATCTTAATTGACAATTGTAGAGACAAAAGAACCTACCTATGGGTCCATTGAAAAATTCCCTTTCTGCTTCATTGTAGGACTTGGTAGTGTCAAATGTGAATTTCGTAATATATCCTTCTAGGATACTATCCAGTAAGACCTCAACAGCTCGCGATGATTTGTTGTCAGTTTCCCACAGTTCCTGGATCAATTCAGGGATGAAGGATGTTGACTCTCCTCTTTGGAAATTTGTCTTCTTGTATGTGAACCTCACCAACCAATCATACAATATGATGGGAAACTCAAAGAAAAAGTATTCATGAGTACCGTCATGTATGTATCTCACCAACCACTTTTTCGTCATCAGCCCAAGGTTCAGATTTTCTGCTTCAACAAATTCTCATAACTTCTGATCAAACTAATCTTGAATTTCTGGTGGCATTGAATGCCACATATCCTCCTCTAAGTCACAACAAGGTCCCAACAATGGAACCACTTGTTGGCGGAAACCCCACCAACAAAACCCGGTCGAAAGGGATTCCCACTCTTTCGATGCTCAACTTGTCATGATCTCCCTAAGCACTGGCCCAGATAGGTTCTACCCTGTATGAAAACACCCGCGAAGTAGATCAAGTCTCACTCGAGATGTTTAAGGGAGGGCTGACAGAACCAAGTTTCCACAGAATAGAATAGGACTATGGGCATTAACAATTCATCTACTTATCTACCGGATATGACCAGTTACTTAATTATTAACAGAACCATTCATCATTGCTCTTTGCAAATTGCATCATTCATTCATAACCATAATAGGCCTACAAGTACAAAAACAAATCTAGAAAGATAACATTATTTATAAGCAACAAACATCGCATCATAGATCCATGTCATAGATTCACTTCACATTCATCATTGGGTTCGCAGAACAGGAAAACAGAAAGAGACAAAAAGATAACAACAAAATGATAGCAACAGTTCAGATAAACCTCCTTCTTATAATATTAGCTTTTGCACAATCAACCATAGATCCAAAAGAGACAACAATTTAATTGAGCCTCCAGCTCTTAATCCTCATTCTATGATATCTTTACATTTGCAATTCTTCTTATATTTATAGGCTTGTGCCTTTACATTCATGGTCCACTTGGATGATTTGTTAACTAATTCTTAACTGACTCTACCAAATAATGACCAATATCCACAAAATATGGTAAAAAGTACAAAAAGCGACACAAAATCTTCAAAAATAGTCTATCTTCATCCTTGTGAGCCATATTTTCCTTGCGCAGTGTCTTTTGATCTTGCTCAACATCCGCAATACTGTGCAACTGACTTATATTAAAACCCCTACCAACAGTGTGACAAATTTTCAATTTAAGATATAATTTGCATATGAGCCAGTTACTATGTTTTGATTTCTTGGAATATGTTTGTATATAATATGATCAAAATGTCTCTCAAGTAATCTAATTCAAAAGAAATGACGTAATAAAGTAGTATGTCTCATTTGAAATCACCATTAAGTTGAAATACTACTAACTAGGAATCGAGTCTAACCTCAAGACACATAATACCATGTAAAGTAGTGTCCCTTAGCAGCTCAGTGACCGCACTGTACTCAGCCATGTTATTAGTAGCAAAACCTAAACATGCACCTCCCGAGGTAACTAGTTGTCATGTGGGTACATAGGTGACCCAAGCAGATTAATCTAGATTGCAAGTGTGACGAATTGCACCATCAACGAATCCTATGAATATTTCTGAGGACATCTGAAACAACACCATATTTACATAAGAAACACTAACAAAAAAAAACCATTTACAAAGTTATACATATATATACAAGAAAAAATATATAGAATAGGTATAATACTTTTTTCCAGGTAGATCCCATTTTGGGGATCTTGCAACTTTTTTATATAAAATTGGAGTCACAACAATCTAAGGACCAAGAAAGAAACTTACAATAGATTTCACAAATCAATTTTACTCAGATATGACATGAAACAATGGAAAATGACTTGTAGTTGTATATTTGCTTATCATTAATCAGAAGTAGTGATACAATGCAATATAGTGGCATAAATGATCCAGGAGGATATTGGTGGCCACCCACCTATTCCTCTTGGACCCCCACCTTTGTCTCTTTCATTTTTCTAGTTTCCTTAATTGTAGCACAATTTACTATTTTTGCCAGTTTTCGGGTCCTAAAATTCCGGAGCTGTTCTGAGGCCCTAAACAACGTTTTTTTGGCATCGAATGATCGAGCAAATATGAGTCTGTTCTAGACTTGATATTTTCTATTTATGGATGTATTCCTTAAACATATCTTTCTAACGATATATCATCCGCGTCAAACGGAGGTAGTATGCTAAAGTTACGACCCTAGGAAATTGATGTACCAAGTTACCCAACGGGGCCCACATTAAGGCGTTTCACCTCCTAGGGTTAGGTTTTTGGATGTGTAGGGTTTCCATTGTTTCTCAATAATATATAGGCCTTCGAGCCTCATTGTAACAGAGAGGTAGAGGCATGTAGCCACCACATCTCTTCTCAGAGATAAGATACCAGCACTCTAGCCAGTTTATTTCCATTCTGTATGTAAAAAAGTTTCAGTTATTGATTAATGAAATGAAGTGTTATTTTCAATGCATATTTGTTTCTATGGTTATTTGTGTATTCTATTGCATTTGTGCATAAATCTGGATCAATAAAGATCCATGCAATTCGAATCCAAGAGTGGTCATTCGAATTAATTACATGATAGTGTCTTAGTTGTCAGTTAAACACCACTCGACACATCAGTTAACCACTTAACTCTAACTTAATTGACTCTAAATGAGTCAGAGGTAGTTTAGACTAAGTCTAACTGAATAGAACTCAACTGCATGCCAACAATTATGTGAGGGCACCTACCTGACTCCAGTTAGGTGAGATGAACTGAAATGCACTTAACTGAGTCACCAAAAGTAGGTGGATGTGCCTTTAATCACTCCGGTTAACTGCTTTTAACCAAAAATAAGAAAAATAATGAGGAAGGAACCTTTTCAACTTCAATTTAAATGAAAGGTAGGTGAAATAACATCCAGTTAACTGAATTGGGTGCTTATGTCATGCATATCAACCGAGATTTGATCCAATATTGAAGGAGGAGGCTCATTTAGTCTCCCCGATTGAAGGAGAAGACTCAATTAGGCTCCTTGATTGAAGGAGGAGATCCAGTTGATGATGCAATCACATAATTGAGTCAAAAAATTAGGATAAGTGGTAAATTAGGCCAAATAAGCCAAATAATGATGCATGGTTAGAAAATGAATCCAACACCCCCCCTTAAGCTAATCTCATGTGGAGGAGTAAAACAAAATATGGCCCAATAAACAAAGGCCATAGGTCACCCTTTACAAAAAATTAACTCTAAAATGCTTAAAACATTCTAAGTCAGGAAAAGAGGAAAAACCCTGTGGCAAAGAACACCCCCCCCCTCAAACTCAACACTAAAGAATTAATTTGACTTCACCATGATGGAAATCACCCCCAACAGTTAATGGAGGTAAGTTAACTTCTTCTTAGTGAAGCTCTTGGTGAAAATGTCTGTAATTTTCTCATCTGTGGGGCAATATTGCAGAACAATTATTCTATCATGCACAAGTTATCTGATGTAGTGCATGTGGATCTCAATTTTTTTGGTTCTCTATCTCTGAATCAGATTTTTCAATATCTTTATGGGACTTTTATTGTCACAAAAAATGATAGTAGATGAAGTGATACTAGTGTCGAACTCTGCCAAAATAACTTGCATCCAGATTGCCTATATGCATGCATTGATCGCTCCCCGGTACTCTACCTCTATTAAAGAAAGAGAAGTGGAAGCCTAATTTTTGCTTGAACAACAAACATTCCCACCACCAAACATGAAAACATAGCTGGAAGTATACTTTTGATCTATGCTATCTCTTTCCCAATCAAAATCTGTGAATCCTACCAAGTCTAGTTCAGAATCAACAACATAGTGAATGCCATAGGTTCTAGTACCTTGCACGTACTGTAGAATCCTCTTGGATTCCCTCCAATAAATTTCATGAGTATGCTACATATACCTTGATACAACATTCACGGCATAACAAATTTCAGTCCTTGAATGTGTCAAGTAGAGAAGGATTCCAATCAACTAACGGTAGAGAGTAGAATCCACCTGTGGAGTAGAATTTCCCTCTTCAAGACCGATTCCTGAGAGGAATGGGAAAGGTGCTGCCTTACAATAAGACATATTAAACTCAATTAATAGGTCTAAATCATATTTGTACTAGTACACCATGATCGCATCAAAATATTGAGTTATTTCTATCCCGAGAAACTGCCTCAACAGGCCTAGATCACTCATCTCAAAACCTTCATGTAAAATAGTTTTTATATAGCTTATTGAAGCATGGGTGCTTTTGGTAATTAATAGATCATCAACATACATAACTGTAATCAGAAAATTACCTTCATATTTATGCATGTACAAATTTGGATCAGACTTACATCATTCAAAGTTTTGTGATAGCCTTCAGTATGATTCATGTAGATCCATTTTGGCATACCAAGCTCTTGGGGCCTATTTTAAGAAATACACAGATTTATGCAGCTTGCAAACTAATGATGGATCTGATGTGTAGCCTTCAGTATGATTCATTTAGATCTATTATTGCAGGTATTCATGATTAAAATCACTTTTTACATCCATATGGTGCACCTCCTAGTGTTTGGATGCATAAATGGCTAAGACTAGCCGTATAGAATCCATTTTTGCCACTGGTTCAAAGGTCTCAGTGTAGTCCACTCCTTGGACTTGGGAGAATATTTTTGCTACCAGATGTGATTTATATTTTCAGGTTGATCCATATAAAAAAGTATTTTTCCGATAGATGGATTTGCATTAAACAAGTTTCCTCCTAGGTGGAAGGGAAACTAGCTCCCAAGTTGCATTTTTTCAGAGAGTTAAACTCTTCATCCATTGCAGCTTTCCATCAAGGATCATTCCGATCATGATAATATGAATTAGGATCAGATACAATTATCATGTAGAACTTCTTATACAACAAATAATCATTGCAATAAATATAAATACCTTCTCTTTGAAAATATGCCTGAGTTCTCCTTGGATCAGCAAGATTTCCAACATTTGACCTGACAGAAGAGAGAGTCTTTTCGGTCCATTTTGGTAGATGAGAGGGATCATTCAGATATGATTCAGAACCTGATATTTCATGCTCACTAATACTGGAAATCATATCTGCAATATCATAGCTCACACTTTCATTTTCATCTCTAGAATCTTCAGCAGAAAGAGAGGGAAGTTCAACGATTTCTTCCTCTACTAGTTTCAAATCTTGGAGAGGTTCTTTGAAGAGGACACTTTTCTCAATGAGTATATTTTTAGTTCTGATATTCAAGAATTTTTATCCCTTTTATTCCACACCATACCTAATTAGTATTCACTCAACACTCTATGGTTGCAAATAATTTCTCTTATCTACTGGAATTCAATCCCAAGCACTAGACCCGAAAACCCTAAAATTGGACACATCCGATTTATGACTAGTGTATGCTTCGAAAGGTGTTTTTACTTTCACGGGTGAATGTAGGACCCTGTTTTGAATGTAGGAAGTAAAATTCATGGATTCAGCCCAAATATTTGCATCCAAATCCTTAGACTCAAGCGTATAGGTGTCATTTCTTTTAGTACCTGGTTTTTCCTTCTGCTACACCATTCTGCTAAGGTGTGTAGGGAACGGTGTGTTGAATCTTGATTCCACTTTGGAAATAAATTTGCAGAAGCTATGATTTTATGTTTTCACCTCCATTATAATATCTGAGAGCTTCAATATTGCTCCCAATATCATTCTCAACAGAAGTTTTGAAATCTGTGATTTTTTCAAGAACTTCCGACTTCGTTTTGAGAAAGTAGACCCATGTAAATATTGAAAGGTCATCTATGAAAGTAAGCATATATATTGAACCACTAATGGAGGTTATTGGAATTGGACCACTGAGAGTCAAAATGGATCATCCCAAAAATATATGTAGTTCTGCTTGCTTTTCCCTGATCAAACTTATGCTCAGGATGCTTGCCGACTATGCATCCCTTGCAGATCCCTTTTGAGGATTTGATTGTTGGAAACCATTATACCATGGAATGATTTTGTAGAAGCTGCAAATATTTGTAGTTTAGGTGTCCAAAAATTTCATGCCATAGATGAGTGACCTCATTCCCATGATTTAGGATGGCGGATGGCTTTGAATCATGCACAAAGTTAGAAAACTCATAGGTCTTAGTAGTGTGATTTGCTTTCCCTACAAAAATGAGTTTTCCCAAGGATATCTATGATATATCAACATCATTGGGGATAAATATAACTCTTTTAGGAAAACCCGTGTGTTTCATTTGATATACATAGAAGAAGTTTGAAGCTAAAGAGGGCACATATATAACATTTTTAAATCTTCCATGTTCTTGGTGGATAGTACCCTTGCCTTTTGATGAGACTTGAGAGTCATCTCCTATGTGAATGGAGATGCAGCTATCCGAATCTAGTGATGTGAAAGAATCCTTGCATGAAACCATATGATTCAAAGCACCAGAGTCAATGAGAAGAGCTCTAGCCTTCGAGACATTATCCATGAGAGCATTCCCTCTTTCAAGTTGATTATTCCTTTCTCCAGCTTCTTTCTTCATTGCGCCTTCTAGAAGAGTAATCTTGTTTTTCTCAAGGAGAAGGGCAATCTAATCAATTTTTCTCTTCATGCAAGAGATTTCAGGGTGAAACCATCTTTCAAAATAGGAGCACTTTGTCTTCCCTTTTCCCCATTGCCTATTTTTCCTTGAGGCCAAGGGCTCATCCAGCTATTGGTTTTTCTCCTTCTGCTTGAGAGGATCAAACTTTGTCTTCTCTTTATTTTTCTTTCCTTTTGCATTCAAATATTTGGGTCCTCCAACAAAAAAATATTTATATTTGGGGGATATCAAGGATCCCATATAAATAAGTTTATCATGCTCATTGGTAAGGGACTCAATGAATGAATTTAGTGTCAGCATCTTCCAATTTTGAATTGTAAGCTTTCTAGTATGGAAGGTAGACACAGAAACATAGTAGTTTGATCCAACCATCAAAAGATTAGAAAATATGAGATGATCATCTTTCTTCTCAAATTCACATTGCTTCAATTGGAGAGCAAGGTGATTAAACATAGTGAAGAATTCATTGATGGTATCAAAGTTGCCCATATTAAGAGAGATCAGTTCATTCTCCAAATGATAGGCTCTCAAATCATCCTGATTTCCAAAGAGCTTAGAAAGTTGTTCCCACACTTCCTTGGGATTATTCAATCTAGAGAGATGGAATACAATATCCTTAGAAATGGTGAGGCATATGAAACCATACGCTTCATCTAGTTCGTGTTGGTGTATTTGTAACTTTAGAAGATATTCTGTTGTACATTATCATTGTATGTTGTTGTACCCCCATTGGAGATGTGTGTTACCCCTTTATGAGTTGTCTAAATTGTGCCTATAACTTTAGGTACAACCTCTGTTGTAAGTTGGGGCAATAGTCCCTAGTGTAACATCATGTAATATGTAATTGTGGTCTCTATAGGAGAAGTGGGCCCCATGTGAGATGGCATGTAGGCTCGAGTCTTATATTTGGTTAGTGAATTGAAAGGGTGTAAATAGGGAGGCACTCTCCCTCATTTATACACACCTTACACACTCTCTAAGGTGCATGAGAGAGAGAGACAGTTAAAGGAGGAGAGAAAGATAGCTGCTAAACATTCTTTATTACTGCCTTTTATCATCTTACTATTATGAAGAAGTTTTGTGGGGTTTTCTCCTTTATGGTTTCCCTGATGAAAATATTTATGTGTTGTGTATCTTTTATATATTATGAATTTTGTTGTACTTGTTATTCTTTCAGATAAAGATACTACATAATTTAATCAGATCTTAAGAAAATCTAACATGGTATCAGAGCCTCTCTGAAAGATGGAACTGTGCAGCTGTAGGAACTAGGGATTCCTATTTGAAGGTGTTCTCTCCATAGACCATCAAGCAAGGAGGGATATGATAACTTGCCTCACTATGGAGCTTCTATTGGTGTTATCGATTTCTGAATCAGAGAAGTTTGATTGTGCAACCGAAATTTAGCTACAATGGTAGCTAATGGAAATTAGGGTTTCATGCCTGAAAACCCTAAAAGTATGAATTTAGTCATTCTATAACTTTCTCTATAATGAGAGATTAGAGAAGTCTCAGAAGCCAAAAATTTTATAGGATGAAGAGAGATCCTTGTTCTACACTCTATAAATGTTTTAAGCTTAGCTTTGCTATACTACAAGAGATATGGTTCCTTCAAATCAGGGTTCCAGCCTCCTCCAGAATACAGTCATAAATAGGTGACCTAGGGAAATTTTCTATATATCTAGCTATGAAGGTTCAAATGAAATGTCACAATATGTTTCACGTAGGTCATCAAATGTAGTTTCTATGGTACACTTTTAATACCTAGAATGTGAAATAGTGACATGTGGAATTCCGTACAAGTTTGCTATGCTGAACAATCTGCAAAACAATTACCTTGGAAAAATCAACATAAGTCCAACTTGGAGAATCCACTTCTGCTCTAACCTATAGGGTTGGAAAGAGGAAATATCATGCTATCTCAGTGAGATGTTTTAGAATGTAAGGATCCAAACCTTTGGATATACAACATGATCAATATAAGTAATTTCTAGGGAAGAAATTGGAAAACTAGGGATTCTTATTCCAGGAGCTTCCCTCCACTGCTTTTAGAAAAGGAGTACATTGGACAACTCATATTAAAGAAGACCATATTTATATCCAATCATAAGTTTGAAATTCCAAGTTTTCAAAATTAGGGTTTCTCTGACAAACCCTAGATCAACCATCTCTGGAACTAGGATGAACACCTCAAATTAACCAAATCTAAATTGTTGTTATTTTCATTTGAGGTTCTTATTTAAAAATGAATAATCACACCCATATTGATGAAAATCTTTGTGAAGCTAACAAATTCTAAGTATGGGAGTATAGGACCTCTATGATCCTTGAAGAAATTGACTTAGATCATTATTTTAGTAAGGAAGTTATAAGAGCTAGAGGGAGATGAGGATAAGGCTAGAGCTAAGAGAATCATTGCAGATTCTATCAAATATCATATCATCCCCCATGTGTCATCCTTGAAGACACCAAAAGGAAGTGTTTGATGCTATGACGAAGCAATTGAAGAAGAATAAGAGATTGTTATAACCAGCTTTAATGGCCTCCCAAGATCATGGGATTCATTCATTCAAGGATAGTGTGCTAGAAGGAAGTGATTACCTTAAGTAGAATTTGGGAAGAGTGCACACAAGAAGAAGTCCAACTCATAATAAGAGAAGATAAGATGGGAGAAACTAAAGATCAAGATCTCACGATTGAAAGAAGATCCCACAAGTGATGAGGAATATGAAGGACTCAATTCTTGAAGAACCTCTAATCCATCTTAGAATTTGGATAAGAAATGTTGTTATGAATGAAGAAGATGATGAAGCTCAAGGATCAAGAAGGAGTATACTTATGAAACAAATAAAGATAATTATTCAATTGTAATTTCATGATATTGTTTTGTTATGCATTTGTTTATATTCAGTTGATGTGTTATGCATGTTTGAGTATTTGCATTTATACTACTGAATTGAACATGATGGGTAAGAAGTTAATGATGTTGTACAACATTCCATTACTACTTATCTATATTAAAACCTCTTTGCTGGAATATTAGGAGTATTACACACTCTTAATAACATTGGGGTATAATGCATCTAGAAGTTATTGTATGTATACATGATATGGATGAATGTTATAGCATTGGATAAAATAGTCGCAAGGCTATGTGACATATATTTGTCACTATTAATATGTGTTGGAAATCATGATATGTTTCTAACCATGCAACTAAACTTGACTTGTAGATAATTCCAAAGAAAAAATAATGATAGTTTAGAAGATGAACCTGAAGCTTCCTGGGTCAAAGACACCATGGTGAAAGCAAGAGCTTCAGAAGAATATAAATGGAATGGTAGATATACCTCAAGAGATGATTACTGTTGCCACCTTTCACACACCTGGGTCACGTGGCAGAAATATTCAAGCCACTCGGTGTGTCCTTGGGGGCAAGTCTCGAGTCAAGGTTGTCACCTTGTTCTTGACTCCTCCGTTTAGGCTCAATTCCTAACAAAGACAAGGTGGGTAGACCCTATTGAGTTACTAAGGAAAAGTTATTTAGTATGGCGATGTTAAATTGAATGAGTTACTTAGGAGTTTGAAATTTAACCATAAACAACCATAGATGACAAGATACAAAAAATGAGCGCACGAAAGCACAATGCTGAGACACAATATAAATATATAGCAAGAAAATAACCAGTGCCTTAAAAATGGAGTAAAAAAAAAAATCAATGTACTTGCATGTGCTTGGAGTGAATGTTTTGCAATTGCCTCTTGGTACATTTCAAGTTAATGTGAGGTGTGAGTTGATTAAAATTAGGCGAAGGGGTGGACTCCAGATATACCCGAGAGTACTTGGAGTATGTCCAAAACTAAACCTTCACGGCTACCCGCAAGGAATATGTGGGCTGAATGGAGTCTCTGAGGCTATTGTTCATAATGCACCCGCATGTGTAACAGAGATCGGCGCCCCGAGGTCACTTTTCAGGAGTTCCCGCTTCCTTTGGGTATTTTGCCACCGTAATGGTTTGATCGAGGTGTTGGATTTTCACTTGATGGTTTGTCAATTTGGGAGAGTGAATCCTAACTATTCTAGTCACTCAAGTTCTTTTGATGTAGCTTGACTGATCAGATGAACCACAGCCAAGTGCAGAGCATACACACTCGAGTCTTGTCAATTTTAGTAAATTTTAAGATAGGTGTTCTTGTTAAAAAGAAAACCTTCCAGGAACCTCTTTCGATCCAAGTGGATCTCAATCGGGGAATCAAGGAGGGGATAATTTTATTATGGATGATTAAATAGTTGATGAAAAAGAAAATAAAGATACACAATGCCGGTTTTCTAATTAGTCCTACCACGCATCTCTTTCCCCTTTTGGGTCAATCAGGAAGTCGTGGGGTAAGTATTAAATCACTTTGAAACCTCAGATATGGAATATTGAAATGATTATAAATCAAAGTATACTACCTTGCAGATTAGAACTACACTAGATTGAAAAGAGATGAACAAAAAGTAAAAAAATGACATAGACGCAAATCCCCCCAGGGGGGATGGTGAATAGGCTCGAAAGAGCCTATTCAAAAATACCTTTTCTTTTTATTAGAAATGATTTACAATATCAGCAAATTTGAAATTGATGCACTTTGGTCCTTGTTATCTGGGATCCAAAGGCTTACAACAAGCTTGTAACAAGCTAAAATTAAAACACAGCGGTGGGGGAAGATTCTGGGAAGCTTTGGTTCATCCAAGAGTCGAAAAATGGGCAGAGTCTCATTCTATTATTTTTAGAACTGCTAAAAAACAGCGAGCAATTAAAATCAAATGTGCCCAAACACACTTTAAAAGTGTTTTGGGTCACCACACTTGTTACCAAAAACAACTAAGTAAAAAAATGTTAAAAGGGGGTAATCTAGTTTTGCAAAAAGGAACCAAGGAAAGCAAGCTTTCCTTGGGATATTTGTTTGCTGTTTGGGAAGCCAATGAGATGTGCACTTTTCTTGCAGAATATGAAACTTTAAAGAACAGCAAAGGAAACTACCTTATTAGCAAGCTACAAATTTCCTTCATAATGCTTGCAAAAACAAGGGTAATTTCAGCTAGATCTCTTCAAATATAACTTTATATGCAAAAAGAAACTGAGATATAAACATAAGAAAGGATCTTACTAACTAGATCTATATGTGATTTTCTTAATGAGACAGATCTAAGCAATAAGATTCCTTAATAGTAACCAATTTGAAGAGAATTTAAGATTTTGAAGGAGGAAGAGGAGAAGAGAAGTGCTTGTTGCCGAAGCAGATCTACAAGAGAAACTTGTTAGTGAAGCACCGAGGGGCACAATATTTGAAATATTTGTTGGAAAACCAGTGGAATCAAACCTGAACCACAGCTCTTCTAATCACAGCAAACCTGTAAGCTAAACAACAAATCCTGCAAACAAAACCATTAAGTCTGAAGATACATATGAGAAGTAGATGATACATCATGCAAATAATCTTATTTAACATGCAAATATTAGCTCATTCAAACATATGTAGAAAAATAGGAGTAAGTAAGCTCACTTAAAATGATCTATTCCTATGATTCCAATAATCATTAAGGCAGACAACAGTTTCATGCAAAAATTGAAAAAAATAGCAGTTCACCTCAAAAGCAGCATGACAATGATGATCTACACATGAAAGGTACTCCACAATTTAGCCTCCAAAGCTTCTCTTTATTTCAACAACTGAAAATCAATACAGTATTACAATAGCAATCCCTTCAATCCAACTCTAACTAGCTTGGAAGAGGCAGCTTGTGCTTCATTTATACAAAAACAAGGAGATCCAACCTAGGGGGTGCAAATCCCAAGGAGAGAAACCATTGTAGCTGAAGGAGATTCCATCAATGCCTGATCTGTGTCTAACTGAGCCTGATCTGAGTCTCACTGAGTGCAACTATCAATCGGAGAGCTGATCTGACTGACACCTCAACCTGTTGACTAAAGCATCCACCAAGAATCATCCAGATGAGCCCACATGTGTGGAGGAGAGAGAGAGGGTGCGATTCCCCATAAATGATGCTGAAGATCAACTCTGGATCTGTCCAGATCAACTCCTTCAGTGAAGGATTTGTCAGATCCAGTCAATCTGGTTCAGATCTGACTGATTTCAATCAAATCGGCTGAGAATCCACTAATCTAGGATTTTGGATTTGCTCCATTATTCATCAATTTATTAATTAAAATAATCAATAATTGATTTTTTGGGGTTTTTTGACCCGAGTGATGGAAAATCACTCAAAACCTAAAAAGAGTGGGTCCATGGGTTTACATGGTGCTCTTAGCTTGAAAATGAGCACCTACATGAATGAAACAGATTATTTGGCCCACTTTTTACAAAACCAATTTTTCCAATTAAACTATTAAAAAATACCCTAAGTTTTGGAAAAATTAATTTTTTAATAAAAAACACTGAAAAAATTAAAAAAATGAAAAATTTGAAAAACCTAGGGGGACTTAGACATGTTCATATGACTCGACCATTATGCCTAGCATGTTTATACATTGACACATAGACTCTAATAACCTCAATAGGCCTAAATGCCAAGCCGACCACCCCAACTTTGGAGGTATGGAGTGAAAAACTCAGAAATTATCAGTCGTTTATTCAACAACCAATAATAACCAAGTGAAAAACACCTTGGGCTGATCGGATTGACAAATAAAGTCTAAGAGACCAATTCTTTTACAGACACTATCATGCTAGAACATTTATTACAATTCCCCCATGGGGTATGAATATGTGATATAGTACAAAAAACACTTCTCAGAAGTACTTCCAAAGGTCTTCTGAAGTCTGAACAAGTTATCCTTGTTTGGTTCACCAGGATCACTTGATAAAAAACCACTACGTACAACTTAGGTGGTAGCAAATACCACATTGGGCATGAGAAATAATCCAATATGAAGGATAGTATGAATAGAATTCCAAATAAAGAGAGAGGCCTCAGACACACTCTAGTTATGTGACACTGTTGAGTGACATCATTGATGCAGAGCCTTCCAACAATGAAGAAGTAACCAAGAAGAAAGGGAAGGAGACTATGATCAAAGAGTACAAGTTCAAGAAGAATGATGTCTAGGATGTGGTGTCAAGACCTAAATGGAAGTCCGTAGTGTCTTATATATGGATATACAAGATCCAACATCATGGGATACAAGGAAATATTCATAGCATGAGGCTTCTCATAAAAAGAAGGAACATAATATAAAGAGACATTTGCACCAGTGACGAGTCAAGTATACGTAGAGCAACCACTGGGAGTAGAGACACATGACAGGCAAGCTCATATGTGCAAATTAAAGAAGGCCTTGTATGAGCTCAGAAGGAACCCATGGGATATAACATACAATTACATAAGGAGATTGAAGATCACCTAGAGTGATGAATATCTTAACCTTTTCTACAAGATTGAAGATGAAATCCTATAGAGGATGACAAGCTCACAGATGGGTGCGAGAAGAACTTTTCAACAAAGTTCAAGATATAGGATATTGGTATCTTGTGACCCTATATGGATACATAGAATATTAGTAGCATAGGAATATACTTGTCACTCCATTATAGAATGTTTCAATAAATAGAGTATGAAAGGCAGAGGGAGAATGATGCTCCACTTCAAAGGGAGTGACTACAGAAGATCCTCAGGTTTGACATGGTACAACAAGATGGGAAATTTATTGATGGACCTAGGATTTACTGAGAGTAAAGAGGATTCCAACATTTAATTCAAGGTTGAAGGAAAAAGATCACTGATGCTCCTATTATATGTTGATGATCTGTTCCTGATAGGAAAAGAGGAAATCTTTAAAGATGTAAGAAGGAGACTTGCTACAGAGTTCAAGGTGAAATACGTAGGGATAATGCACTACTTATTAGGCATGAAGGTGTGGAAGAATGTGAATGAGATTTTACTTGGTCAACGAAAGTATGCAGTGGATATTCTGAAGAAATTCGGAATACTGGACTGTGAGGCGATAACCACACCTATGGAATCAAACTTGAATGTTTTGTGTGATGCTTCATCAGATATGGTTGATGCCACAATGTATCTTCAGATGATTTGTTCATTGATGTGCCTGCCAAATACAAGACCAAACATATGCTTTGCTGTGAACAACTTGAGCTAGTTATTGATGAATCCGAGACATGCTCACCTGGTTGCAAATAATGCAGTGAGGTACATGAAGGGTACAGTTCAGTATGGGTTCAAGTATGATACGAATCAGAATACTAACATGCATGGTTATGTTTATTCAGATTGGTAGCACCACTAAGAAGAAGAGAACCTTGAGTTGGTTCTTCCTTTTGAGATCCAGTATGGGCTACTAGTTTGGAAGGATGCAGTCCTACATGGAGATGAGTACAACTGAGGAAAAATATGTTGCCAGTTGCTTGGTTATTTGTGAGGTAGTATGTTTCTTTTGAAAGCTACTATTTTATTTGATTGATATGACTTGCATTTTTTGTATGATGCATAGAGGAGTAGTGAGGCTCCAGTATGTGATCCAGATCGAGATCTTTAGAAAGAGGGAGTGATGAGTTCTAGCATAGCCGATGAGACAGGTTTTATGAGAATAAAATCTTGGTGAAGCTCATAGGTTTCTTGGACGTAATCAGACCTGTATATTTTCCTCGAATGAAATTAGTCCTGATGAAGTTCATAGGTTATCCTTGGACGTAATCAGTCCTGATGTGATTATATGCTAGAAATGGCCAGAGTGAAGTTTGAATACTTCAGAGATAAGCTTGGTGTACTTTAGATCGAGTTTCCTTCCAAGGGGAAGTGATGAGTTCGGAAGACGCAGATACACATGAGCCTTTTTGACATGGTGGTAGGTTGGGACTCCCATTGTTGTTGATGAAAGTGCTGATCCTTTCTGACATGGTGGTAGGATGGGCCTCCTGTGGTCATTGATGTAAGTGTTGAGAGACTTTTCAACATGGTAGAATCATGGGCCTGCCATGGTCATTTATGTAAGTGTTGAGATCCTTTTCGACATGGTGGTAGGCTGGGCCTCCCATGGTCGTTGATGTAAGTGTTGAGCCTTTTCGACATGGTGGTAGGTTGGGACTCCCATGGTTGTTGTTGTAAGTGCTAGAGCCTTTCCAGCATGGTGGCAGGTTGGGATTCCCATGGTCATTGATGTAAGTGTTGTTTTATGTGTATTTGGTCTATGCTCCATGTGACGACGAGATGATATGAAGATGATGAGGTAATAGTAGGGTACACGTGTTTCAAGGCATGTAGTTAGTCCTTGTATGCTCCTTCAGGTTTTGCAGTGGCATATAATCAATCCTAGGATATCCTGCATGTTTTGCAAGAGGAATATAATAAGTCTTGGGATGTACCTACTTGATGGCTTGCACACAGAGATAATGAAGACTTACATGGAGGCTAGGCCTACATCCAACATGAAAAAGGGCTGGCACTGTAGAAACTTTTGATGACATATAGTATGGGATGATGATCAAATTATTAGAAGATGATGGCAATAGCTATTATGAAGACTCTATGACTCCTTTATGATGAATATGTGATGAAGACCTAACCAGATGTGTTGATAATTGTGTAGAGAGAGAATACCTTCCTAGTTAAGAGGGAGTGTTGATGTATTTGTAACTTCAGAAGATATTCTGATGTATATTTTGATTGTATGTTGTTGTACCCCCATTTGGGATGTGTGTTACCCCTTTACAGGATGTCTAAATTGTGTCTAGACCTTGAGGTACAACCTGCATTGTAAGTTGGGGAAATAGTCCCAAGTATAACATCATGTAATATGTAATTGTGGTCTCTCTAGGAGAAGTGGGCCCCATGTGAGATGACATGTAGGATCAATTATTATATTTGGTCAGTGACTTGAAAGGGTATAAATAGGGAGGCACTATCCCTCATTTATACACAACTTACATACTCTCTAAGGTGCATGAGAGAGAGAGAGACAGTCAGAGGAGGGGAGAAAGATAGCTATTGAACATTTCTTATTACTTCTTTTGATCATCTTACTATTTTGAAGAAGTTTTGCGGGGTTTTATCCTCTATGGTTTCCCCAATGAAAATATTTGTGTCTTGTGTATATTTTATATCTTATGCATTTTGTTGTACTTGTTATTCTTTCAGATAAAGAGCTTAGATAATTTAATCAGATGTTAAGAAAATCTAATAGTTTGTTCCAATATTTTTCCTTCTCTATTACTGCATTAATATTTATCTTCATTCCCATGGTGGCTTTGAATAGTCATTTAGAGCACAATGATATATCAATATCCTCTTTCCACTGATGATAGTTGAAAGGAGTGAGAAACTTGCTTGAAGAGAAGTCCATTTTGTAGCTGTAGTGAATGCAATAGAAATGCTTGAGATACCTATAATCACACAAAACAAATAAAATAAGGTTAAACAACCTACACTTTTGGAGTTTTCTTCATGTTTGGATAGACTTATCTTGACAGAATATAGAGGGAGAAAGGCTAATTTTCCAGGACTTATGTGGTAAACTCTTTGGTGTAGTGTTGGAATAATTTTGAGCAATTTTGCTCAATTTTCTTCATAGATCTAGCAAGAATCCTATAGAATATTTGCCTTGTCCTACCATGGCTCCGTTACCATATAAAATTTGATTCACAACAATCTAAGGACCAATACAGAAACTTACAATAGATTTCACAGATCATATTTACTTAGAAATGACATGAAACTGTGAAGAAATACTTTCAGTTGTATATTTGCTTGTCATTAATCAGAAGTAGTCATACTATGAAATACAATGGCATAAAGGGACATGCAATTCAAATCCAAGAGAGGTCATTTATATTAATTACATGAAAGTGGCTTAATTTCCAGTTAAACACCACTCATCACATCAGTTAACCACTTAACTCCAACTTAATTGACTCTAACAGACGCAGAGGCAATTTAGACCGAGTATAACTGAATAGAACTAAACTACATGCCAACAAGTAGGTGAGGGTGACTATCTGACTTCAGTTAGGTGATATGAATTGATATGCACTGAACTAAGTCACCAAAAGTAGGTGGAGGCACCTTTAATCACTCCAGTTAACTGCTTTTAACAAAAAATAGGCGAAATAATGAGGAAGGTGCCTTTGAAACTTCATCTTAACTAAAAGGTAGGTGAAACAACCTCCAATTAATATAATGGGGTGATTATGTCATGCATATCAACCCATATTTTCTCCTATACTAAAGGAGGAGGCTCAGTTAGTCTCCTCGATTGAAGGAAAAGACTCAGTTAGGCTCCCTGATTGAAGGAGGAGATCCATTTGATGATGCGGTCACATATTTGAGTAAACAAAATAGGAAAAGTGGTAAATTAGGAAAATAATCCAAATAATGATTTGAGGTTGGAAAATGAATCCAACAGTTTCCATCATAGTCTATCAATTCATATGCTCCCTTCTTTAAGACTTTAGACACAATGTACGGTCCTAATGACATTGATTTAATTTTGTCTTCCCCCAAGGGTTTCTTATCTTAGTCATAAACTAACACAAGGTATCCTTCAGAGAAAATCCTAGGTTTGACAAACTTCTCATACTGGTTCTTGACTCATTTCGTATGTGCCTCATTTGTTGTAAGCGCATCTCTATGTTGTTCATCTAGGTGTTCTAGATGCAACAAACGTTCTTCTAGGGAAGAAGTTTCAGGAAACAATTGTATTGTGATTTTCAATGATGATAGTTCACATTCTATAGGTGTGACGACTTCAACTACATGAACGAGTTTGAAAGGTGAAAACCCCATGGCAGTCTTAATCGTAGTTTGGTATAACCAAAGTGCCAGATACAACATTATGTGCTAATCTAATATACTTGTGTTAATAGTATACTTTAGAATGGTTTTCAAAGTTTTGTTTATGGACTCTACTTTTCCATTCACTTGCGAGTAAAAATAAGATGGGTGATCTTATTTAAATCCAAGAAAAGTAGTCAATTTAGTTATCATCCTCTTTTGGAAATGATTGTCATGGTCTGTGACAATCTGCTTTGGTATGCTGAATCTAGCGATAATTTGATTGAAAATGAAATAAGCTATAGTTTCACCATCATATTTGAAGGTAGGAATTGTCTTTTCCCACTTAGTAAAGCAATTAACAATGAGAATGATATACTTATGCCCCCTAGTCAAAATTGGGTTGCAGGTCATGAAATTTAACCCTTGTTAGTGAAGGACCCTACCGTGATGAAGGGGAAGAGTGGAACAGGATGTGATCACATATTTTTTGTATAAACATGACAAGGATGACAATGTTTAACAACTTCCATACAATCCTTGAAGATGGTGGGGTAGAAATAACCCGCACACAATATTTTCTGGGTCGTTTCTAACCCAAATAAATGACCCCCACATGCTTTTCCATGGGCATCATTCATGGAAAACTCATCCTCCTCATGAGTAAGGCATCAAAGAAGGATTGAATCTACCCCTCTTCTATAGAGAGTATCAACAATGATGAGGTAGTTTTTGGCATTCATTCATAACTTTTGTTGTTATTTTCGTGAGAAGGTTGTTGGACACTTCAAAGTATGGAGATATAATAAGATGTCTCCATACCAAGTATCGGTTGTTGAGATAAATAAAATGTGTTCATATGGTAATGATTCATACTCCATTATCGTACTCTCATCAATTAGAAACTCAAATATGAGTTTCGAAAACACTAAGGACCTTTTAGATTCAGTGGATTGGAAATCCAAGTTGAACTCTTGGAGTATAATGATCCATTTATTGAATTTTCCCCAATTATATGTCAGGATAAAAAATAATGGAAATGATTCACATTTTTTGTCACATTGGTTGTCCTGAGTAGGATATAATGACACAACCTTTGTACAACATATAATGCTACTAAGGACAACTTCTTGATGTCTGAATATCGTAATTCAAGTCCTAGCAAAGCTCGACTAAGGTAATAGATGATATTCTCTTGGAGTTGTTCATCCTCGTGAACTAGCACCATGCCAACTTTAGAATCTGATGCAACCAGATACAATATAAAGTATTTCATGTAATATGGTGGATGTAACATAGGATTTGATAGTAATGCTTTCTTCAATGTCTCGAATGACTACTTGGTGGATTCATCCCATACAAATGGAGCATCTTGTTTAAGAAAATGCATGAAACCTTTCGTTATCTTGGAATAATTCACTATAAAACATATGCGAAATTTATACTTTCCTTGTAGACTCTAAATTTGTTGAATGTTTTGAGGAGGAGGCAGATTGAAAATTGCCTCAACTTTCAAAGTGTCGACCCTAATGCCCTTGTTGGAAACAATGAAACCTAGAAGATGTCTTGAATCAACAGAAAAGACACATTTATGGGGGTTTAAATGAATTTTATAGTGTCAAAATCTCTCAAATACCAACCAAAGATGATCCAGGTGACCTTTTCTCTTTCAGGAATGCACCGGAAGATCATCTAAGAAGGGTTTGACAATGTGCTTAATGTCATGAAAAGTGAAATTCATTTCCCATTGAATGGTAGCCATGAAATTCTTTAATCCAAAATGCATCTTTTTGTACGTGAAAGTTCCCCAGGTACATATACAAGTAGTCTTATGCGGTCTTCATGTTTGATTTGAATTTGGTTTTATCATGAGAAACCATCCATAAAGGAGAATACCTCACTACCCGCAAACACATTGATTATTTGGTCAATGAATGGTGTGGGATAGTTGTCTTTTTTACATGCGTTATTCAGGTCTCTGAAATCAGTACATACATGTGTAGTTCCTTTTTTTTGTCTACCAGGGCAGGGTCAGATACCCATTATGTTAAAGAAATGAGATGTATGAAACCAACCTTCAGTAATTTTTCAACTTCGTCCTTAATGACTGCTGCATTCCACAGGTTCACAAAGCATATATTTTGTTGAACATGTTTGACATTGGGATACATTATTATTTCATGTTCTACAATAGATAGGTCTATGCCTCACATATCCTCATAAGACCAAGAAAACACATCGCAAAATTCCTTGAACAGGGATGTATAAATGACAATTTCTATAGGTGAATGATTTTCTCCAATATAGACATTTTCCATGATGTCGGTTTTAGTGGAGATGTTGATCGGTATGGTTGAAAACATATTCTCCATGTTTCCCTTATCAAGCACTCCTTTCTTAGGTAAAGGATTTATAGTTTGGTCAACACCTTCACTTAGTGTCACATGGAAATCAAAGTTCTCAATTCTCCTTAGTTCTGGTAAGAAGTAGGATTTATGATGGAAATATTTGCATATTTTATGAGGCCCTATGGCAACCTTAAGAATGGATTCATCGAATGGTAAAACTATATCCAATAAATCGTATGAGTAAGTTGAGTTCACTTCCTATTCAGACAATTAAGCTTCATATTGCTCTACTGAGACGAAAGGAGTAGACATGGAATAGACAACAACATCATATCTAACTTGATAAGAAAATTCTACTAGAAACAAGGGCATATTAGGTTCAACCAACGAGGGAAGGATCCATGGACCAGTCCTATGTATAACTGAAGAAATGGTCTTCCCTACATTGGTCGATCCTAGATAGTTTATAGGAGTGGCAGGTAAAAATTTCCCATAAGTGGCGTATACAACCCAAATCCTAAAATTTCATTTGTTAGGTGCATTTGATCAATCAAAGGTACATTGGAATCCGATGTTTTTGTACGACTCTTTAGGGTATAGGATAGTTGATCAACAGTCACTAACTTCTATTCATGAGAGAACATGAGAACTCAGAATATTGACGATAAAATGACACACATGATGTAGGTCCAACTCCTACCCAGTAACAAATTATAGTCCAAAGGTGCATCTATAATATCTACTTCAACTAAAACTATTTTCCCTTCCAATTCTATGTCGAAAGAAGGAAAAATACCATGTGGATGAAAAGACCTTTAATCGAAAGCGGTCAGTAAGGTGTTCGACAGGATCAAATCAAAAGATCCTAGAGATTTGCGACAAGAAATATCCCTCACACACATAGATGCACCTTCATCAATGGTTGTTCATCCAATAGTTTTTTCACTATGGACTACTTCGATTTGAAAGGAAACGCGGTAAGGAAGATGAGGTTTAAGATTATATAAATCAAACTTGGCCATCAAGCTCACAAAATCTAAAATTGCTATAGTTTCTAGAAGTGCATTACGCTTTGAGGTACAAATTTGTAACACTTCTATAGTGGACATAACACAATGAGTTTGGGCCAAATCTTCTACAACCAAGTAGTCGGGAGAAGCCCTCATGTAACACCCCAGTTTTGACCCCAAGGGGGAGGGAAACGTAATGGCTTGGTTATGACCCCATGACATTGAAATTGTACATGGTGTATATATTATGAGAATCATGGAAAGGAGCTCAAGGACAAGGCCCTGACATTGATTTGGTGTTTGGTGTATAGTTGATCAAGGTTGATGTTAGAATTTCATTATTAAGCTAGCATTATATTAGGATCTTTAATTGAGAGAATATCAAGAATAGTAATCAAACACAAGAGACAATAAAATAGTGTTTATCCTCAGGGAAACCATAAATGGTGAAAACCCCACAACTTCCTCAGAGATAAAATCAGCACCAAAAATAGAACCCAAAACATTAAGTGATCTCCCGACAGCAGTAACCTTCTTTTTATCTAGCCCCAGTGTCTTCTCCTTCCTCAACTATGCGCTACAATTGAGGTGTATGAGTTGTGTGATAAATAGAGAATCCAGATCTCTATTTATACTAATCCCAACATGACTAAAACCCTACTAGAGATGACCTCACTAGGATATTCTAATAACCCTAGTGCCCTGGAACTGCGGGGACTTTAACCCTTAGACAATAGGAGGGTTACCCACAATGACTTGACATGACTTGTTTACATTATAGACCTTCCGTATAGGAACATCAGGGCATGACATAACTCAAGTACATCCCAGAAAAAACATTAGGTTACAATATATAAGAAATACAAGTGAAATACATTCCGAAGTTACATATACATCAACACTCCCTCTTAACTAGGAAGGTATTCTTTTGACACAATTTTCAGCACAAGTATTCTTCTTTGTATCTTCTGGATCATCATCGAGTCCTCGTCATCTTCAAGTCTTCTTCATCTTCAAGTCATCTTCATTATAGGATTTGGATCATCACTGGACATCATCACTGGATCTGGATCATCGCTGGACATCATCACTGGATCTGGATCATCACTGGGCATCATCACTGGATATGGATCATCATCACTCAATATCAATCATCATTGGGTCATCATCATGGGTGCTATCTCTTGATTCTTCTCGTCATAGGAACCTATACAGGGCCATTCATTTTTCATACTGGATGTATCATCACCGAGCTGGTCCTTTTTCATACTAGATGAGGCATCACAGAGCTGGTCCTTTTTCATACCAGATGAGGCATCACAGAGCTGGTCCTTTTTCATACCAGATGAGGCATCACAGAGCTGGTCCTTTTTCATACCAGATGTGGCAACTACTCAGAGCTAGTCCTTTTTCATACTAGATGAGTCTTCATAGAGCTAGTCCTTTTTCATACTAAATGAGGCATCACAGAGTTGGTCCTTTTTCATACCAGATGAGGCATCACAGAGCTGGTCCTTTTTCATACGAGATGTGGGAGCTACTTAGAGCTAGTCCTTTTTCACACTAGATGAGTCTTCACAAAGCTAGTCCTTTTTCATACTAGATGAGGCATCACAGAGCTGGTACATTTTCATACCAGATGAGGCATCACAAAGTTGGTCCTTTTTCATACCAGATGTGGAAACTACTCATAGCTAGTCCTTTTTCATACTAGATGAGTCTTCACAGAGCTAGTCCTTTTTCATACTAGATGAGGCATCACAGAGCTGGTCCTTTTTCATACCAGAAGAGGCATCACAGAGCTAGTCCTTTTTCATACCAGATGTGGTAGCTACTCAGAGCTAGTTCTTTTTCACACTAGATGAGTATTCACAGAGCCAACCATTTTTCATGCTGGATGTGGCATCCACATAGAGCTAGTCATTTTTCATACTAGATGTGTCGTCATAGAGCCAGCCCTTTTTCATGCTGGATGTGGCATACACATAGAGCTAGTCCTTTTTCATACTAGATGTGTCTTCATAGATCCAGCCCTTTTTCATGCTACATATGGCATCCACACAGAGCTAGTCCTTTTTCATACTAGATGTGTCTTCACAGAGCTAACCCTTTTTCATGCTGGATGTGACATCCACACAGAGCTAGTCCTTTTTAATACTAGATGTGTCTTCATAGAGATAGCCCTTTTTTATCCTGGATGTGGGATCATCATATACACCTGAAAATGGAAGGAACCAATCCTCTCACCATGTCACAACTCTTACATCCAACCATGGAAGGAACCAATCCTCTCACCATGTCAGAATGGCATAGCACTTACATCCGACCATGGAAGGAACCTATCCTCTCACCATGTCAGAAGGGTTTAGTACAGACACATCACTTCCTCTTGGGAGGAATCTTGATTTGGAGAACACCAAGCTTCTCCCTGAAGTACTCAAACTTCACCCTAGCCAATGGATTAGTCAACACATTAGCTATCTGTTTGTCCGTCGCAACATACTGGAGCTTCACTGCTCCTCTCTGCACCATATCCCTGATATAGTGATACTTGATCTTGATATGCTTTGACTTGTCATGGAATACTGGATTCTCTGACAAATTTACACAACTCTGGTTGTCACTGTATATACAAGTAGCATCTAACTAGATATCAAATAAATCAGACAGTAGCTTCCTCAGCCATACTGCCTCACAACTAGCTGAATAGGCTGCAACATACTCTGCTTTAGTGGTAGTCAGTACCACACTGGATCGCTTCCTGCTAAACCACGAGATCACTCCTGATCCCATATTGAAGCAACACCCGGAAGTGCTCTTCCTATCGATGGCACTGCTTGCCCAATCTAAATCAACATAACCCTCCAGGTTAATCCTTTGATCAATCTTATACTTGATCCCATAATCAACCGTACCCTTTAGGCACCTCAAAATGTGTTTTGCAGCAGTCAAGTGAACATGTCTCGGATCTGTCAAGTATTAGCTCAAGGAGTTCACAGCAAAGCAAATATCTGGTCTCATGTTCATCAAGTACATCAAGGACTCAATCATCTGACGATACATCGTGGCATCAATTGTCTCTGATGAAGCATGACTCAATAGATTCAGGTTTGATGCCATAGGTGTGGTTAATGCCTTGTAGTCCATCATCCCAAATCTCTTCAGGATCTCTACTGCATACTTCCCTTATCCAAGGAAGATTCCATCTGTAGTCTGCCACACCTCCATACCTAGAAAATAGTGCATCATACCCAATTCCTTCATTTCAAACTTCGTAGCAAGCTTTCTCTTTGTATCAGCAATCAACCCATCCATACCTATCACAAATACATCATCTACATATAGTAGAAGCATCACTAGGTTGCCATCTTCAACCTTGTAGTAAAGGTTGGAATCTGCTTTACTCTTGGTAAAGACCAAATTGGATAGAAAGCTGTCAATTCTTCCATACCATGTCCTAGGTGCCTGTTTCAAACCATACAGGGCTTTATTCAATCTACACACATGAGACTCCCTGTCATGAGTCTCAAAACCGAGTGGCTGCTCCACATACACTTCCTCTTCTACTACACCATTCAAGAAAGTAGTCTTGACATCCATTTGGTGTATCTTCCATTTCATCACTACAACCAGAGCAAGTACCAACTTGATGGAAGCGTATCTGGCTATAGGTGTAAAGGTTTCTTCATAGTCTATTCCTTCTTTCTGTGAGAAACCATGAGCAACAAATCTTGCTTTATATTTCTCTATGCTATCGTCTACAACATGCTTGATCTTGTATATCCATTTGGAAGTTACAAATGACTTCCCTTTTGGTCTTGGGACAACATCCCAAACATCATTCTTCATGATCGATTTATACTCTTCAATCATTGCATCCTTCCATTCTTTTCGTTCTACTGCTTCTTCATATTTGGAAGGTTCTTTATCAATAAAATCACATCGTAAAGCTACATAACTGGAACAGGATCTGGTCCTCTTTCTTTCTCTGAGATTCTCTTCTGGAACCCCATATCTTTCCGCACCTTGTGTAATCTCTCGTACCCAAGCAGGTTTCCTCTTGTGAGGATTATTTTCAAGTGGTGTATCTACAGGTCTTTGTGGTTCTTCAAATTCTCGATCTTCTTCTTGAGTTTTTTCATTCATGACTGTATCATGAATTCTGGGAGCTTCTGCTTCTTCAGATTCTTCAGCAAGTTTCTTTCTGGATTTGATGTAGGTTGAATCTTCGTCAAATGTTACATCCATGCTGGTGCCAATCTTCTTGAACCCTGGGAATTATATTCTGTAAGACTTTGAGCTTTCAGAGTATCCCACAAATATACCCTTCTTTCCTAAAGGATCTAATTTTTTTCTCTTCTATTTTCGAATGTGTATGTACAGAGGACAGCTGAATATTCTGAGATGGTTGACTTCTGGTTTCTTGCTGGAGAATACTTCTTCAGGAGTCTTGATCTTGAGTACTCTGTGTGGAGTACAATTTTGTACATACGCTGTTGTTCTAGATGCTTTTGCCCAAAGACGCATAGGAATATCTTGATCATGAAGCATAGCTCTTGCATCTTCCATGATAGTTCTATTCTTCCTTTATGCAATCCCATTCTATTGTGGATTATAAAGAGTGGACAACTCCCTCTTAATCCCCGAGTCTTTACATAGTTCCTTGAACTCATTTGAAGTGAATTCTCCACCATTGTCTAATCGAAAAGTATTGATCTTCTTTTCAGTGTGGTTCTCGATCAAGGTTTTGAATTCCCTGAACTTGCTGAACACTTCATCTTTATTCTTCATGAAGTAAATCCATGTATTCCTAGAAAAGCCATCAATAAAAGAAACATAGTACACATACCCTCTTATTGAGCTTGATGACATTGGTCCACATACATCGGAGTGGATGATTTCCAAGATTCCTTTTGCTTTGCTCTCTCTACTTGGAAATGTCTTCTTTGTGTTCTTTCCTTTTGCACATCCTTTGCAAACCCCTTCATGTTTTACTTGAATTTCTGGAAGACCTTCAACAACTTTGCTTGCAAGTGGTAATGCTCTATAATGCACATGTGCAAGCCTTCTATGCCAAATTTCATTTGGTTCTACTGTTCCATGAACCAAAGCTTCATCTAGTTGACCCTTCAACTTATATAGACCTCCCTCTTGTTCTCCAATCACTATTGCATCGTCAAAAGTCTTTCCCTTTGGCCACATAAGAACTTGGCCATCTACAAAAGCAACCCTCATTCCTTTTGCATCCAATATAGATATGGAGAGGAGGTTCTTCTTTAGTCCTGAAACAAATAATACATTCTTCATCTTCAAAGAATTTCCTGATTCTAGTTTATAGGAGTATTCACCACTACCTTTTATTGGATACTGGTAGTCATCCCTAGGCTTCACCTTGTGAGGTGACTCATGTTTAGATAGCTTCACAAATGATTCTTTGAATCCCGTCATGTGCTTGGAAGAACCACTATCTATGAGCCAATCATTTCTTCCATGTGAAACAGTTCCTGTGAGAGTGGAGATCAGTACATATTCTTCCTCACTTGAAGAATCATCACTTTCTTGTCTGATTCTCTTTCTGGAAGGTTCATCATCGTATGCAGCATGGGCATGATGTATTCTCTTGTTTCCCTTCTTCTTTAGGTTTCTTTTGTTAGGGCAGAATTTGGATATGTGACCTTTCTCATCACATGTGTAACATTTTATAGTAGTCAGATCATTTCTAGAGTGTGAGATCTTACCTTTAAAGTGATGGTGGCTCCTTCTGTTTTTCTTGGAGTGAACTATGAGAGCTTGATCTTCACTTCCCATATTCTCTTCTCGATCTGCTATCTGAGGTTCTTCTTGAGAGAATTCTTCCCACAGTCTACTGAACTTGACTAACTTCTTTCTGGCACAGATCCCTTGAATGAAAGAGTCCCATGATCTAGGGAGACCATTCAAGGTGGTCATCATAATCAATGCATTTTCCACTTCTTCATCTACTGCTTCCAGCTACTCCTTGATCTAAGAAACCCTTGTAAAGTAATACTGAATAGTCTCAGCATTCTGGATCTTCACATTCTTCAATTGGTTTCTCAGAGTCATCTTCCTGTTTATGTTCTTTCCTTCAAACAATTTGGTTAGGGCATCAAACATAGCTTTAGGTGTCTTGAGGGAGGACACCTGTGGATGAGGTGATCCTTGATAGAATCAGCAATGATTCTCTTTGCCATAACCAAATTCTTCTTATGCAAGGCCTTAGCCTCATCTCCCTCTGGAACTGGAACCTCCTCATTGATATAGGAGTCCAACTCATTTTCTTCCAGGACCAGGGAGATCCTATACTTCTAGGCTCGGAAGTTATCAGCTCCCTCAAGCTTTTCATTAAGCTTGGTATGATGAGACATCTTAAACTAATAATGTCAAATGGAAATACAAAAGATTTAGATCTTACCAGGTCAAGATGTCGGATCTAGATTTGTAGCTAAACTCCTGCAGCGCTGGTTCAGTAGCAAATTAGGGTTTTTCTTTTTCAGATTTTTGTCCAACCAAATGCTTTGAATTTGATCCCTAACTTTGATTTTTGGGAGGAGATCAATCTAGGCCTAGGCTCAGTGAAAAAATCCTCTTCTGTTAAAAGCCCTAATTGTCGGCAGTAGTGTTGGGTCCAAAACTGAAAAACCTCAGAATTGGATTCTGCTTCAACAGAAAGATGCGCCCTAAGGAGGAGAGTTATTCCACCTTGATTTTTATGAAAATATATGGAGGAAGGTCCACAAACTAGGAATCCCTAGTTCCTGCAGCTGTACAGTGTATTCTTCTCAAGTTAGCTCTGATACCATGTTAGAATTTCATCATTAAGCTAGCATTATATTAGGATATTTAACAGAGAGAATAACAAGCACAATAATCAAACACAAGAGACAATGAACACAGTGTTTATCCTTGGGGAAACCATAAATGGTGAAAACCCCACAACTTCCTCAGAGATAGAATCAGCACTAAAAGTAGAACCCAAAGCAGTAAGTGATCTCCCGACAACAGTAACCTTCTTTATATCTAGCCCTAGTGTCTTCTCCTTCCTCAACTATGTGCTACACTTGAGTTTGTATGAGTTGTGTGATAAATAGAGAGTCTAGCTCTCTATTTATACTAATCCCGACATGACTAAAACCCTTCTATGGAAAAACTCACTAGGAGAGTTTAATAACCCTAGTGCCCCAGAATTGTGGGGACTTTAACCCTTAGACAATAGGAGGGTTACCCAGAATGACTTGACATGATTTGTTTACATTATAGACCTTCCCAATAGGAACATCAGGGCATGGCATAACTCAAGTACATCCCAGAATAAACATCGGGTTACAATATATAAGAAATACAAGTGAAATGCATTCCGAAGTTACATATACATCAACAATTGATGCCTCCGGTTATGGTGCTAAGTCAAGCACAACATATTTTTGAATATCATGTAAATACACAATTTAATAAAATGCCACAGCTAGCTATGCACTACAACATGAAAAGATATGGGGGCATGATTTTAAAGAGGAACAAAGAGGCATTAAACTAGTAGATTCCAGATGAATGATTGCAGGTTCGATCCTCACAAAACCCATTTTAATCAGCATAAAACCTTCACTGATTTGTCATCGAATTCACCCAAGCAGATGCACGATGGAATAAATTCTTTTGGATAGAAATTTCGCACCCTCTAGATGATGTTAAACAATGCTCTAGTTGAATTAGAAAAATCCTTGTCGGCCATTGAATCTATCCCCACCAGATCAACAATGGAATCCAAACTTTATGAAGTGAATTACATTGGAATTTCATGCACATCAAAGTTTGTTAAGTCGCATTAGTTGAATCAGTGAAATCATTATGCATTGTCGATCCATTTGATGGTTGTTCTCAATTGTAGATATGCTTAAATAGTTACCCGTTCTTTATCTGTCTACCTTGGTTCGTCCTTATGCTCGCTCATTTAATTTTCTTGCAGGAAATTGGTTGAGGCAGTTAATGCCTTGGGCAGAGAAAGGCATGGCAGTCGATTTTGTGACTGAACAATCCTGCAGTATGTAGAGGCCATGTTCTTGCTTCTGAAGCAGGAAAGACAAAAAATGTGTGCCCAGTCTATCACCCCAGTCTTCATCTAAATGTTGTGGTCATTCAATTCATTCTACCATTTGATCTAATCGATTAGGCTCTGGTTCACTATCTTGATTCGAAGAGGGAGTTGCTCGGCAATGTATCTTTGTGTGATAGTGTGTGAAACCCCAGTTTCTAACCTACAGTGATTATATGTGTTACAGAGTGGTATGAGAACCTGGTCATTTTTTTTACAGTTTTGAACCCTGTGTTGCTGTGTTTCCCTATGGTTATTGTGATGTGCACTCTGGTTTGGGTATGAACTGTATGCCGTACTTAGGAGTGGTAGAGACACAGAATGTGCTTGATAAACCTAGTGTGGAGCCTCACAATAATATAAGAGTGGTTGGTGAATATTATCTGCACATCCTAAAGAGCACTGGGAGGGAAGGGGTAGCCCGAGGGACTGTGGAGTAGAGAAGGGGACAATTCCTTTTGTTGGGTGTGTAGGAAATGTGGATTCCAGTCTAGATATATCTTGTGAAGGTTTCCTTAGCTCTATGTGTGATCTCACTAGCTTAGCCATTCTACCTTTCCACTACCTTAACAACCTGATAGACCAAAAAGAGATTGGCTTAGCTAACAGCTTGTGAAAACCAATTGTATATTGGCTTGGATGGGAAGCCTGTGAAACCCAATTGGATACTGGGTTGTGTCTTGTTGTGTATTTGGTCATGTGTGTAATCCTTGGATAGCTAGCCTAATAAACCCAACTAGCTGGCTTGCTTTATTAGCATGTGAAACCCAGCAGTGAGATGGCTTGGATGAGTGCTTGAGAAACCCATATGCTGGATTGGATGGTCCTGAATGTAAATGTTGGATTGACTATGTGCATTCTGTGAAACCAAAATAGTTTTCTTGGTTGATTAGCCTATGAAACCAAGTTGTGATATGGTTTGGCTGTGTAGGTTGTGAAACACATATGTTGGCTAGTTTTCCTGCAGCCTGATAAACCCAACTCTGTGTTTGCTTGGCCGGACAGTCTGATAAACCCAACTGAAGGTTGGCTTGGATGTGTATGTTGTGATCTAGATGTGTGTGAGTCTGTTTTTACCTAGTTCCCCATGGAATTCATGCTGATCTTAGGGGTGGCAGTTGTGTTGAGAGATTAATGAACATAACTGGCCTATGGTTGGGTGGAACCTTGCAGCAACATAGCTAGTTGCGGGAAAAATTCATCTCCAAGATAAGTATTCTCTATTATTCTTACGTATGAAATGTATTTTCTTATGAATGCATATACTGGTTATGAACAATTCTTATGAATATGATGAATGCCTACTAATGATTTCAGAAGAGTTATCATTGTTAAATGTTTGCATTTGCATCTTTACATGCCTTGTATGTTTCAATGTACATTGCTTATGATCATGGAGGATAGAAACCTAGTTACATAAGTTTGAAGGCATATGACTTAAGCATTTTCGCACCCTGGTATCCACCTATGGAAGGTAGAAGGAAGGAGTTGAAACAAGGAAGAATGTGGGTTTTCTGCACCTCAGGATACACCTGCAGGAGGCATAGGGAGGAAGTGGAAAAGTGCAGAAAAGTTCCAAGGAAAAAGTTAACTTTTTTATTTTCGAAGCCCGAGGTTGGAAAGCGGAAGTCGGAAGTACAGAAAAAAAAGGCTAAGGTCAAAAGTCGAGTTTTTGATTTTTGACTTCTAGGTGGAAGGAGGAAATATAGAAGGTCGTTAGACGAATCCATCGAAAAGACGTTTTTTGACTTCCGAATTCCGAAGGTGGAAGGAAGGAGGAAGGGACAAAGGAAGAAGTTTGTTAAAGCAATCCGTCAAAAGTTGTCTTTCCAATTTATAAGTTATGAAGGCGAAAGGGCGGGAGGAAAAAGGAGGAACCATATTTGAGGGACTCCGTTGAATGTTATGTTTCCAAGACAAAAGGCGGAAGGAGAAACCCTTGTTGAGTGACTCCATCTATTGCTATGTTTTTTATTCTTTTTCCGTAGCAGGAGGTGAAAAGGGGATGTGGAAGGCGGAGGGAGAAAAGGACCGGTTCAGTGTAGAAGATGTGTTTTCGGTCATAGAAGGGATCTTTCAAAGGTGGAATGAGTGTTACAATGGTTTCTAAGCCTAAGAATGAATGTTGATGCGTGGGTTAGCGTTCATGCCCCGTGTTTTGAAAGGAGAAAAAGGGTTATTGAAGAAAAATGTTTAAATTTATCTACATTATGGGGCATGGGGATGTTACATATTGGTATCAGAGCTGTTGTTTGCAACACTAGGGCCTAAATGGGCAAAGTCAACAATTGTTAAGTGGTTTTGAATTCTTAGATTGTCTAACAGTATGTTTGATTAAGACATTTTTGCAGAGTCATAGTGCAGTTGGTAAAATTTGGTTTTGGCATGGCCATGAGAACCTATGAGATGAATTATGCACAAAGTCCCTATGAGCATGAGGAAGATGCCATGGGTGAAAAATTCCAAGTTGGAAATGCTGAGACAAAGTATAATTGAAAAAGATATCAAGATACTCCATCAGAATTTGCATCTACCATGAGAAGATTAAGGGTGGAGATGCAAAGTTATAGAGAAGATAGTGAAATAATGATTAAGTTTTAGGAAGAGCAGAACTAGCTGAATGCAGCCATGTTGTAGAGTTTGGCTGACATCCAAAGGCGAATGAACTTTGGGAGTCAGGGAGTACATCCATAAGGAAGTAAAAGCAGTGCCAAAAGAAGAAAAAGATAATCTACTGGATCATCTGACTCCGAAGGATCCATTGGGGGTTCAATATCTTCATCTCATGGGGATAAGAGGAAGAGGCATTACCAGAACCGTTCACGTGATGATTTTAAGAAGGAAAGACCTCCTACCTTCAATGGTGAGATAAATACTAGACAAGAAGCTGAATCTTGGCTTCTTGGGATGAAGAAATATTTCCAAATTTCAAAACTACTCTAGAAATATCAAGGCAAGGGTATCCATTTTCAATCTGAATGGAAGAGAATATATATGGTGGGAGCACTTGAGGTAGGTGAGGAAGATCAATGATAGCAAGATTGTGTGGAAATAGTTCAAGAAGTATTTCAAGTAGAAGTTCCTCTCTAACAGGCACTATGATGATAAGATCAAAGAATTCCATGACCTGAGATTGGGAGAGCTGACCATGCAAGAGTATGTAAACAAATTCTTGGATTTGTTGAGGTATTTCAGGTATATCAGAGATGACAAAGTGAAAATACAACATTTTTTGAGTGGGCTACCTCAAGCATACAAAGATAGGATTGAGTTTGATGAACTTAGAAATATGGAAGAGGATTTCAGGAAGGCTAAGTATTGTTATGATAAGAACAAAGGAAAACCTGATATCCACAAGGATTGGAAGGAAAAAAGATGGAAAATTTTGACCAAAGGAAGAAAGGTTTCAAAACTTATAACTTACGAAATCAACATAAAAAACTACCACAAACTGTGACTAAGCCATCCAGAGGGATGGATTATAGATAAAGAAATACAAAAGAGATCGGAGAACCTCTCCAATACTGGAGATGTGGAAAAAATCACATGCACATGAACTGTCCACTTGAGAATGTGTATGTAAGGAAAGATCACAACATCCAAGAAGCTAAAACTCTGGGTCAAGTGGAAAGGGTCATCCCTAGGATTTATGCAGCACTCGAGGACCTCCAGGTAGATCATCAATTAACTATGGTTGAAGTTGCAAGTAAGATTGCTGAGCAATCTATTTCTATTTTGATTGGCCCAAGATATACTCATAGTTATATTACTCCTAGAGTTGTTGAGATTTGTGCTTTTAAGAAGTTAAAGCATAGCAAATCATGGTTAGTTCAACTAGCCACTGGAACCAAGAGAAAGGTTAGTGAAGTAGTAGAGAAATGTCCATTGGAGGTGTATGGGTTAGTCACTTATGCAGATATAAATGTTCTACCACTTGGTTCCTATGATTTTCTCGTTGAAATGGATTGGTTAGAAGCTCACATAGTTAAGCTTGACTGTTATAATAAGAATTTTGAATGCATGGATGAAGAAGGGAATACAAGGGTTGTGAAAGGAATTCCAAAGGTTATTTATGTTAGGAATATTTTAGCAATGCAACTGAAGAAGTTATATTGGAAAGGTTTTAGATTGTATGCAGCCCATGTTTTGGAGGCAACATAGAATGAAACTCTTAGGTTGGAGGATTTTCCGGTATTGCATGAATTCAAGGATTTTTTTCTGGATGAAATTCCAGTGCTTCCTACAAAAAGGGACATTGATTTTACAATTTCCCTTATTCCTGGAGCAGCACTAGTGTCCAAGACACCCTAAATGATGAGCACACTTAAATTTCTAGAGATGAACACACAGCTGCAAGATTTACTGGAAAAGAAGTATATTAGGCCAAGTGTGTCTCCTTGGGGAGCACCAGTTCTGTTTGTGAAGAAGAAAGATGGTACACTCAAATTGTGTATTGATTAGAGACAAATCAACAAAGTCATCGTGAAAAACAAATATCCTTTATGTCGAATTGATGACCTCTTTAATCAAATGAGATTAGAAAAGGTATTTTCCAAGATTGACTTGAGTTCTGGTTACCATCATGTCAGAATCAAGGATGAAGATATTCATAAAATAACCTTCAGAACAAGGTATGGACAATATGAGTTTGTAGTGGTATCATTTTGTCTCACAAATGCACCAACTACATTTATGTTTCTCATGAATAGTGTCTTCAACAAGTTTTTGGACAATTTTGATCTTGTTTTCCTTGATGACATTGTTATTTATTCTAAGAATGTGGAAGGGCATGAAGAACATTTGAGATTGAAATTGCAATTGCTAAGGGATCAAAATTTGTATGCCAAGTTCAGAAAATGTGACTTATATAAAGATATAATTCATTATTTGGGTCACATTATCTCAGATGAAGGAATATATGTAGACCTCGAGAATATTGAAGCCATTATGAATTGACTGAATCCAAGAAATGTGACGGATGTGAGGTATTTTATGGGACATGCAAGATACTACAGGAGGTTCATTGAAGGATTCTACAAGGTTGCACATTCAATCACTTCCTTTAAAAAGAAGGGGATAAATTTTGAATGCACACCAAGGTGTGAAGAAAGCTTTTGACAGTTGAAGAATCTTCTCACAAGTGCACCGGTTTTGAAAATTGCAGACCCAGAAAAAGACTTTGTGGTGTGTACCGATGCATGCAATCAAGGACTGGGATAAATTCTTATGCAAGAAAATCACGTGGTATGCTATGAGTCAAGCAAGTTGAAGGAGCATGAGAATAACTATGCTAATCATGACTTAGAACTTGCAACCATAGTACATGGTCTCAAGTTGTGTAGGAATTACTTAATGGACAGAAAATTTGAGTTAAGGAAAGACCACTGTGGTCTGAAATATTTGTTTGATCAACCAACTCTAAATGCTAGGAAAGCTAGATGGCTGGAGCTTTTGTGTGAGTTTGATTTTGAAATCAAACACATAAAAGGAAAAGAAAACAAAGTGGAAGATGCACTCAGTAGGAAGGTGCATAAAATGCATGTGGCATCTCTTAGTATTTTCCAATTAGATTTGAGATAGCAGATTGTTAATCATATTGCTAAATATGAAATGTATGTGCAGATAAAGGACAAATTGCAATAGCAAAGTGTTTAGAAGAGGTATGAGGGACATATGGACTTCTTACGTATAAAAAAATAATTTATACTCCAAATGTAGCATATTTGAGGAGAATTGTTATGGATGAGATCCATCAAGCTCCATATTTTGGTCACCCAGGATATCAAAAGACAATCACTACATCCAAAAAGTAGTATTTTTGGACAGGAATAAAAAAGGACATTGCTGAGTATATTTCAAATGTGGAAATTGAACCCAGGTGTTAGAACAATTACACTCACAACAATTACCAATTACACATGCAAATTACTTACAAAGAAGATTGAATATGGAGCAGAACACTAATCTGTATTGAATAAGTGTACAATAGCCAACCCTGTGAAGTCATAGGCTTCCACAATAAATAATTACATGAGAGATTCGAATGCATAAGGATTCCATTCGAATTTGGTCAAAAGCAGGCTTACTAAATCTAAGCAAATCCCCCATAGGTGCATAAAGCAGTTTCCAAAACTGTCTAGGAGGTCACGAATTGGAAAAATCAATTAGGCAAGCTAATAGGTGATGGAAGGACAACTCATACATGTGTTTCTTAGGAGAAAAGGGTGGAGGATGATGAGGACAAAAAACAAGTTAACTTCACCTATTCAAACTTTCCCAATTGCCTTAAAACTCAGAAAAAGCAGGCAATAAAGAAGAAAAAGTAGACATGTGCTAGGGAGTCCAGGAATAAAGTAGATTTGATTCCAAGAGGTTTCCCAAGCACTCCATGACTCAAATTTAGCAAGTTTGACCACTATGGATGTGTGGAGGACAACTTGCATAAGGTGGAATATCGAAACTAGGAAAATAAGACAAAAAATGGATTAATTAATGTCTAAGGTAGCTAACTATGGGTTGATTATTCTAACACCCCCCCTTAAGCCTGACTTATGAGTAAAATATCAGAAAATTATAGGGCCTAGCAACAAGGCTTAGTCACCCTTTACATACTGCATGTCCATTTAACCAAGGAAAGAGGCAAAAACCCAGTGGGAAAAATCCTCCCTTAAACATGGACAGTAAAACAAAATTTTGAAATCTTGTCATCACTCATGCTTCACAGCATGATCAGCAATCCCCAGCAGTGATTTGAGATTTCTGAATCTCTTCTCACAAAAAACCTTTGGTGAAGATATCTGCTACTTGTTCTGAAGATGAACAGAAGAGTAGGTGAATGGTGCCATCATGCACAAGCTATCTGATGTAGTGCATATGGATATCAATGCATTTGGTTCTTTGCTTCTGAACTAGATCATTACATATTCGAATGGTACTCTGATTATCACAATATATAGTAGTTGAGTATTCTGATTCGAAGCCACACTCTCCAAGTAACCCCTGCGACCATAAACATTGAGTTGCTACATTTACAACTCCTCTGTACTCTGCTTCTGTAGATGAGAGTGCAATGACACTCTATTTCTTGCTTGACCAACTGATTGGCCCTTCAGCAAGCATGAACACATATCCTGATGTTGACTTTCAATCTGTGCTGTCATCTTCCCAATTATTGTCAGTAAACCCAATCAAATCAAGATCAGATTTAGCTTTGTAGAAGATCCCATGAGTCCTTGTTCCCTGAACAAAGTTAAGGATCCTTTTGGATGCTCTCCAATGGATCTCATGAGGCTGATCCATGTATCTTGCTTGAAGCCACACTTACTGCATAAGAAAGATCAGGTCTAGTATGTGTAAGATACAACAAACATCCAATCAATTGCCTATATAGTGTATTGCTTACCATAGGTGAAGAATCAGCTTCTTCAAGCTTAACTCCTGAAAGGAAAGGAGTCTTGCTTGGATTGCAATCCTTCATATTGAATTTATTCAGAAAATCCAAGGCATACTTGGACTGATGTACTTTAATTACTTCTTTGGTTTGAGCAATCTTGGGCCCCAAGAATTGGCTCAATAAGCCCAAATCAGTCATTGAGAAGGCATGGTTCATTGCATCCTTAAAGGAGGCAATTTAATCCTTTGAGCTTCCTGTAATGAGAAGGTCATCAACATATGAAAAAATTATCATTAATGACCCATGAATTAGCTTCAAATATACATTTGGATCTGACTTGCATTGAACAAAATTCAGTGATAGCATAAAGCTATCAATCTTGGCATACCAAGCCCTCGGGGCTTGCTTAAGCCCATACAATGACTTCTTTAGCCTACACACAAGAGATGGGTTAGTAGAAAATCCTTGAGGCTGATGCATGTAAATATATTCAGTGAGATCTCCATTTAGGAAAGTACACTTCACATCCATGTGGTGTACCTCCCACTGCTTTGAAGCTGTAATGGCTAAGGCTATCCTGATGGAGTCCATCTTTGCCACTGGTGCAAAGGTCTCATTGTAGTCTATGCCATGTACCCGTGAGTAGCCCTTGGCTACCAATATGGATTTGTACTTCAGAGGCGAACCATCAGCAGCAAATTTGGTTTTGTACACCCACTTACACTGAACTAGCTTCCTCCCTGGGGGAAGATCAACCAGCTCCCAAGTGTTGCTCTTCTGGAGTGAGTTGAACTCTTCTTCCATGGATGTTTTCCATCTTGGGTCATTTTCTGCATATTCATATGTCTGTGGGTTTGATTCAACCATCAGATAGCATTTCTCTGCAAACATAGGATCTTTCATGCACAGAGCACTCTCAAACTGAGATCTAGTTCTCCTAGGGTCATTAGGATTTCCAGCTAGTTCTCCAGCTGCATGAATGGTATTTGCTGCCCATTTTGGTCTTGTAGGACTGTTAGGATCTACAATTAAATCATCATTATTAGACATATCAGAATCAACATGTCCAACTATCTCTTCACTTACATTTAGAGGTTCTGATGGTGAAGAGGATTCCCCAACTTCCACTGTTGCTAGGGGATCTTCTTGAAACTGAACACACCTTTCAATGAAGGCTTTGTTTGTGCTCAAATTGATCAGCTTGTACCATTTTCAATCTTCAGAGTACCCAACAAATAGACACTCTTGGCTTTGGGGCTGCAAAGCCTTCCTCTTTTCTGTTGGAATTCTAGCCCAAGCCCTTGAGCCAAAAATCTTGAAATGGGTCACATCTAGCTTCTGCCCACTCCATGCTTCGAAAGGAGTCATACCATCAAGCTGTTTATGAGGCACCCTATTTTGGATACAGGTTGAACAGTTTATATCTTCGGCCCAAAACTTTGGTGGCAAAGTCTTAGCCTCCATCATGCAGGTTGCCATCTCTTTCAGTGATCTGTTCTTCCTCTCAGCAACACCATTCTGCTATGGTGTGTAAGGGATAAAATGCTACATCTCAATACCTTCATCTAAAAAATATTGAATGAAATCAAACTTGACATACTCACCACCATTGTTAGATCTGAGGACCTTGAGTTTCCTCCTAGACTGGTTTTCAACCAAAGCCTTAAAGACTTTGAAGAGGCCAAAAACATCAAACTTGTGTTTCAGGAAGTAAACCCAGCAATACCTGGAAAAGTCATCTATGAATGTCAATGCATATTTGGCCTCACTCATTGACATATGAGGAAATGGGCCAGCAACATCACTGTGGATCAACTCAAGAGGTGCAAAGGTTCTCTCATGACTAGCTTTCTCAAATTTATGCTCTGGGTGTTTTCCTAAGATGCAACCTTGACAGACTCCTTTGGAAAACTTAATCTTTGGTAACCCTATGACCATTTCTTTTTCACTATGATCAGAAAGATACTTGTAATTAAGGTGGCCAAATATTTCATGCCAAAGCTTGCTTGCCTCATTAGCATGAATCAGAAGAGCAGAGGGGTTTGAGTAGGGTAGGAAGTGTGAGAACATGTATACCTTCGAAGTGTGATTTGCAACTCCTTTTGCAATGACTTTACCACTTGAGATCTCTGTGATCTCAACTTCACCAGGGGAGAATATGACCATCTTTGGAGACCCTGTGTGGGTCATTTGATACACTGATAAGAGGTTAGAGGCAAGACCTGGAACATACAATACATTGCTGAACTTACCATGGTCAAGATCAATCCTCCCTTTGCCCAAACTTTCAGTGAGAGAGTCATCTCCCAGTACAATTGTTGGACCTTTCGACATGTCAAGTGAGGTGAATGCCTCCTTGGTCGAAACCATATGTCTTGAAGCTCCATAATCAATGATGAAACTAAGTGAGCTTGATGTTCCAGCAACCAATGCATGAACTCTCTCTCTATCTTCTGAATTTGATCCTCCTTCCCTCTTCTTTGAGCTGTCTGGAAGGGAGATACCATTCTTCTCTAGGATTTGGGTCAGCATGTCTATTTGCTTCTTCATGCAGGAGATTTCAGAATGATTTCCCTTACTACAGTATGTGCACTTGCTCATTTCTCCTTTGTTCTTCTTCTTCTGTGGGTTCTTCTTGGAACCTTGAGGCTCCTCTGGAGACTTGTTCTTGTCTCTCTTTTGCTCAGGTGGCTTTTTATCTTTCTTCTTGCTTTTTGAATCCACACTCGAATCTCCAGCAACCAGAGCTTGGTCTTTGGAAGGTTTGATGGTGTCCATCATCACCAATTTATCTTGTTCTTGTGTGAGAGATTCCATGAAATATGCAAGACTAGGCATTTTCCAGGCTCGAGCTATCAACTTTGTGGCATAGAGGGTCGAAACAAACACTGAATAGTCAGGTCCAATCTTTGAGAGTATGGCCAAAACTAGTTGCTCATCCTTCTTTTTGATCCCACATTGTTTTAGCTACAAAACAAGTGCTTTGAACTTGGAAAAGTAGAGTTGCAGGGATTCAAAGCTATTGGGACTCAGGGAGATCAATTCATTTTCAATTTGATGTCCCCTCATCTCATCTGTCTTACCAAAAATCTCAACAAGCTTCTCCCATACTTCATTCGGTGATGTTAATCCATCAAGATGGAAAAGGAGGTCTCTGGATATGCTCAGACACATGAGACCATAGGCCTCACCCCTCCGGTTGTGCCATTTAATATTCTCTGTAGCTACATTGGGATTTGCTTCTATTTCCATAGTCACTCTGTAGAGGCCTTTCACTCTAAACAATATCTCCATCTTTTATTTCCATTCAAAGAAGTTAAATGGAGTCAAAATGATCTTCTGAGATTGATCCATAGCTCAGAAATTGTCCCTTTAGTCAGCAGAATGCTCCCAGTCAATGATGTTGAACCTGCAATAACAAATTGGAAGGAGAGAAATTGATCTACAAAGGCTCTGATACCATGTGGAAATTGAACCTAGGTGTTAGAACAATTACACTCACAACAATTGCCAATTACACATGCAAATTACTCACAAAGAAGACTGAATATGGAGCATAACACTAATATGTATTGAATAAGTGTACAATAGCCAACCCTGTGAAGTCATAGGCTGCCACAATAATTAATTACATGAGATATTTGAATGCATAAGGATGCCATTCGAATTTGGTCAAAAGCAGGCTTACTAAATCTAAGCAAATCCCCCATAGGTGCATAAAGCAGTTTCCAAAACTGTCTAGGAGCTCATGAATTGGAAAAATCAATTAGGAAAGCTAATAGGTGATGGAAGTACAACTCATACATGCTTTTCTTAGGAGAAAAGGGTGGAGGATGACGAGGACAAAAAACAAGTTAACTTCACCTAGTCAAACTTTCCCAATTGCCTTAAAACTTAGAAAAGACAGGCAATAAAGCAAAAAAGGCAGACATGCACTAGGGAGGCCAGGAATAAAGTAGATTTGATTCCAAAAGGTTTCCCAAGTGCTCCATGACTCAAATTTAGCAAGTTTTACCACTATGGATGTGTGGAGGGCAACTTGCATAAGGTGGAATATGGAAACTAGGCAAATAAGACAAAAATTGGATTAATTAATGTCTAAGGTAGCTAACTATGGGTTGATTATTCTAACATCAAAGTGCATGAAATGTTATCATGTGAAGGTTGAGCATCAACACCGAGCAGGTTTGTTGCAGCCTTTGCTAGTCCTAGAATGGAAATGGAAGGTTATTTCCATGGATTTCATTATGGTATTACCAATGAATTTGAGACCACATGATTCCATCATGGTTGTGGTGGATAAGTTGACAGAGGCATCACATTTTATACCTGTCAATTCCACGTATAAAATTGATGCAATTGCAAAAATATTCATGAAGGAGATTTTCAGATTGCATGGATTGCCTAAGGCAATGGTTCCTGACAGGGATCCCAAGTTCACTTCCAATATTTATAATGGTTTGTTTGCAAATTTGGGTAGCAAGTTGAACTTCAGAACTGCCTACCATATTCATACTAATGGTCAGACAAAGAGAGTAAATCAGGTGCTTGAATACGTGCTTCACATGTATGTGATGGACAAACCAACCAAGTGGGAGGATTATTTACACTTGGTAGAATTTTCCTATAATAATGTACAGTAAGCATCCTTGGGGATGATTCCATATGAATATTTGTGTGGAATAAGGTGTAGGACACCTGTGACTTGGCATAATCTAGTGAGAAAAATTGTGCTTGGTCCATTTTTGCTTAAGGAAATGGACAAAGAGGTTGCAAATATCGGGAAGAATCTAAAAGAAGCCCAAGACAAACACAAAAGCTATGTAGAAAAACATAGAGTGCATAGAGACTTCAGTGTTGGGGATCATGTTTATCTTAGAGTGAGGGAAGCTAAGAGTTCCTTCAATATTGGAAATTGTGCCAAGATGTCACCTATATATTGTGGGCCTTTTGAAGTGATTGAAATAATAGGGTCTGTTGCAAATAGAATTGCATTGACTGCTAGCACTAGAGGTCATAATTTTTTTCATGTTTCTTTTCTAAAGAAGTTTGTACATGATCATAACCATGTGATAAATTGGGATGTGATTTAGATGGAACCAGAGGGAGAGTTCCAAACCGAGCCATTGCACATCCTTAGAAGGTCACAGTGCTTCGGAATCGAGCCGTCAGATAGGAAAAGGTGCAGTGGGGGAACTATAGTCTGGATGAGGCTACATGGGAGCTGGAGGATTCCATGTGATTGGCACATCCATTTTATTCAATTTTGAAAATAATTGAGTTCAGTGCTAATGAAAGGGAAGTGGAATGTAACACCCCAACTTTTACCCTAAGGGGAGGGTAATGTAATGCCCTGATTTTGACCCTAGGATATTAAAATTTTACATGATGTATATATTATGAGAATCGCGGCAAGGTGCTGAAGGCCAAGTCCCTTCCAATGATTTGGTGTTTTGTGTATATATGATCAAGGTTGATGCCTCTAGTTATGGTGCTAAGTCAAACACATCATATTTTTGAATATCATGTAAATACACAATTTAATAAAATACCATAGCTAGCTATGTACTACAACATGAAAAGAGATGGGGGCATGCTTTGATATAGGAACAAAGAGGGATTAAACTAGCAGATGATTGATGAGTGATTACAGGTTTGATCCTCACAAAACTCAGTTTAATCAGCATAACAAACTTCACTGATTTGTTGTCCAAGCCACCCAGGCAGATGCACGATGAAATAAATTGTCTTGGATAGAAATTTTGCACCCGCTAGCTGATGTTAAACAATACGCTAGTTCAATAAGAAAAATCCTTCTGGAATGTGGGATCTGTGTTCCCACCAGATCAATGGTGAAACCCAAACTTGATGAAGAATAATACATTGGAATTTCATGCACATCAAAAGTTTGTTAAGTCATGCTAGTTGAATAAAAAAATTGTTATTCATCGTCGTTCTATTTGATGGTTGATCTCAGCCGTAGCTCTGCTCAAACAATTACCCATTCATTGGCCGTCTACCCTGGTTCATCCTTGTGCTTTCTCATTCAATTTTCTTGTAGGAAATTGGTTGAGGAATTTAATGCCTTGGGTAGAGAAATGCACAGAAGTCAATTTCATGACTGAATAAGCCTGTAGTTTGCAGAGGCCGTGTTCTTGCTTCTAAACTAAGAAAACCAGAAAATATGTGCTCAATCTGTCACCCTAGTATTCATATGAATGTTGTGGTCATTCTATTCATTCTACCATTTGATCCAATCGATTAGGCTCTGGTTCATTATCTTAAGTCAGAGAGGGATTTGCTCGACAATGTTTCGCTGTGTGATAGAGTGTGTGAAACCTTGATTGTTGTGTTACAACTATTCTCTATGTTACAGAGTGGTATGAGACTATGGTGGTTTGTTTTACAGTGTTGAAACCTGTGTTGTTGTGTCTCTCTATGGTTACTGTGATGTGCACCCTAGTTTGGGTATAAACTATATGCTAGACTTAGGAGAAGAAGAGACGTAGAATGTTCTTGATAAACCTAGTGTGGAACCTAACATTAAGATAAGATTGGCTGGTGAATTTGCTCTGTACACCCTGAAGAGCACTGGAAGGGAAGGGGTAGCCTGAGGGACTATGGAGCATAGAAAGGGACACTTCCTTATGTTGGGTGTGTAGGAAACATGAATGCCAGGCTAGATAGATATTGTGAAGGTGTCCTTAGCTCTATCTGTGAGCTCAATAGCTTATCCATTATACCTTTCCACCGCCTTAGCAGCCTGATAAAACCAAAGGAGATTGGCTTGGATGATAGTTTGTGAAGCGCGATTGTATATTGTCTTGGAAGCGTAGCTTGTGAAACCCAATTGGATATTGGATTAGCTATGTCTTGTTGTGCATTTGGTCATGTGTGTAATCCTTGGTTGGAAAACCTAATAAACCCAATTACCTAGCTTGTCCGATTAGCCTGTGAAACCCAACAGTGAGATGGCTTTGCTGAGTTCTTGATAAACCCATCTGTTGGCTTGGATGGTCCTTAATGTAAATGTTGGCTTGACTATGTGTAGTCTGTGAAACCCAAATAGGTGGCTTGGCTGATTAGCCTGTGAAACCCAACTATGAGATGGGTTGGTTCTGTATCCTAAGTAACCCATCTATTGGCTAGTTTCCCTGTAGCCTCATAAACCCAACTGTGCATTTGTTTGGCTGGACAATCTAATAAACCCAAGTGAAGGTTGGATTGACTATGTGTGTTGTGATCTAGCTGTGTATGAGTGTGGTGTTCTCTAGTTCCTTATGGAAGTCATTCCCAGCTCGGGGGTGGTAGTTTTGTTGAGATATTAAAGAACACAACTGGCCTATGGTTGGGTGGAATGTTGTAGTGACATAGCTAGCTGTGGGACAACTTCATCTCTAAGATAAGTATCCTCTGTTATTCTTGTTTATGCAATGTATTTTCTTATGAATGAATATATTTTTTATGAAAATTGATTATGAATATGATGAATTCCTGCTAATGATTTCAGTAGAGTTACTGTTGTTAAATGTTCTACATTTACATCTTTACATGCCTTGTATGTTTCAATGTAGTTTTCTTATGATCATGGAGGGTAGAATCCTAGTTACAAAAGTCAGAAGGCATCTAACTTAAGCATTTCTGCACCCCGAAATCCTCCTGCGGAAGGCAAAAGGTGGGAGATGGAAGGAAGGAGTTGGAACTAGGGAGAATGTGGATTTTCTGCACCCTGGGATCTGCCCACGGGAGGCGGACGACAGAAGCAAAAAAGTGTAGAAAATTTCTAAGGAAAAAGTTAACTTTCTGATTTTTGAAGTCTAAGGTTGGAAAGCGGAATTAGGAAGTACACAAAAAAGGCTAAGGTCAAAAGTTGAGTTTACGATTTTCGAGTTCTGGGAAAAAGGTGGAAAGGAAAAAATTCGTTAAACGAATCCATTGAAAAGTTGTTTTTTCTAAATTCTGAGTTTTGAAGGAAAAAGGAAGAAGGAAAAAAGGCAGAAGGGTGGAAGGTGGAAGGTCATTAAACAAATCCATCAAAATTTGTGTTTTTCTAATTTCCAAAGGCAGAAGGGTAGAAGTAGGAAGGAGGAACTATGGTTGAGGACTTTGTGGAACGTTATGTTTCAGACTTTTAAGTTCTGAAAGAAGAAGGTGAAAGGGACAAAGGTGGATGGAGGAACCGTGGTTTAGGGACTCCATCAAACATTATGTTTTTGATTCTTGTTTCCATAACGAGAGGTGAAAAGGGGAATGCAGAAGGCAGAGGGAGGAAAGGACAAGTTTAATGCAGAAGATATGTTTCTTGTCACAAAAGGGATCTATCAAGGGCATCAGGACTATTATAGTGGTTTCCAAACCCGAGAATGAATGTTGAATAGTGTGTTAACGTCCATGCCCTATGTTTCGAAAGGACAACAAGGGTTCTTGAAGAAATTTTTTAATTTATTCGCATTATGGGGTATGGGGAAATTACACCTCACATTAGGGTTATGGAATGTCTTATTGAAAACACCTTTCAGTATTTTCGGCATAGGATCAACTCGTTTTTTAATAGAAAGTGGGGCTTATGCAGGAGCTTTGGTGAGTTCTTTATATTTCTGTGATGACTTAGACTTGTAATTATTTTCTATCATTTTCAATAAAGCATGGGATCGAACCATATTAATGTATTATTTATTAGCAGAGGAAGCATTTTGGGTTCCCTCAACATTCCTAGGATTTCTTGAAGTTGCATTCTAGCCTTGAGAACAACAAGTTATTGCTTCAAAAACTTCTAAGCTTCCTCCATAAGGGGAAATTTATAATTTAAGTGCTTTCTTGACAAAGTTTGCAAGGAAACTTCACTCTCTTATTTTCTTTCTTTCCCCCCTCATAATTGTTTGTGTCTTTTGGTTTGTTCTCATTTCCCTCTCTTTTATTTCCTTTGTTTTTCTTCCCACCACACTACTGAGTGCCCTTTTGACTAGATTGTGCCTAAGGGGAGGGTGTAGTAGCATTAAATGCTCCTACTTTTGATTAATTGATAGATAAATTGTGTATTTGCTTTGCAAGAGTTTCCACAATAGGTGAATCAACCTAACCAATAATGCAATCATCATGTGGTCCAGGCTTATGTTTTCCAAAGTCAGTGTTACACCTTGGCACGTTAGGTATTATTTCATAGAGTATCCCAAACTGAGCATAGATCAAGTTGATTTGTTGGGCCCTAAGGATGGCTTCCTTTTCGGTCTTCACTCCTGAAGTCGAAACATCTTTCGAAATATAAGGTAATAGGGATTTCAAAAACCATTCTAATAGAAAATATTGAGGATTACTAGCTTTAACTATCCTATTTCATCTTCTTCGTTCCTGAATGTGATTAGAAATGCGGGTAGCCTTATTTTTCCAAAAAGTGGATAAATAGTATGTACCGACATCATACTAGACATGAAGTTGAATGTGGTTAAAAAAAACTATGGCTAGATCAAGGAAACATTCGTAAGAAATAGATGGAAGTTCAATGTACCATTTGGTTGCTACAATAGTTGAAGTCCTTTGAAAAGGCCTCAACCGAATAGAATCATTATTCAGCGAATTCAAGGAGCACCATAGATGAAAAGGAGTGACATGGTCACTAGGTTACTCTCCATTTTTCCTTCAAATTTCAGATTATCTGAAGGTAGTTTAATGGGAAATGGTGCACAAGTTGAGTCATCACACACATGGTTGTCATTAGTTTTGAAATATATAGAAATTTTAGGGTTTATAGAAAAGGGAGTCGAGGCCTAGCAATATCTTGATATTAAGGAACCTAGTGTGAGGAAGTTTCTACACTTATGTTCCTATATTGTTGGTTGGTCCTTTCCCCTAGCCACTGGTTGCGAAGTGATAATATTTTGGAAAGGATTACACCCAAGAGCTAAGGGATACTGAATTGAGGTGCAATAATGGGTATGGGTGCTTCCAATAGAGATGAGTTTCATAGACATAGTAGAAATAGTTCTTTCACCAAAAAGTGAAAAATAGAGCTTTCAATTGGCGTGGTTGAAAACTGACCAAAATTTTTAAAGTTGAATCTAAAAAAGGATTTTGACTTCCTGAGGATACACCTAAATAAGTAAGTACAAGACCTAGAAAAGGAGCCGATGGAGGGATATGACTCACATACCAAGGATACCCTTTGATAAAAGAAGCAGACCTACTAGGGTTGTTATGAAAGATCTAAAAAAGAGGAGATGATGTGAACGGTACATTGGGTATCCAAGTGAATACTACATTGGACAAACTGATGGTAGGAATCACAAGTACTAGAGGATTAATGACTCTAGTACTTGGTGAAACGGTAGTTGAAGAAGTAACATTTAATGACACCACTGGTGACACATGTGTGTTAGGGATTTGTGGACTAACATGTGGAGGAAATATTGCACATACCAACATGACATAATCAGGGGTATACATATCCCCCTATCCTTCTCCTGAACTAGACATTATACCACATAGAGGAACACCAAACCAAAGTTAATTGAATGGTCGGACTTATACAAGAATGAGATCTCCTAAATCTATGAGAGGTGAGTTACAATTTATTGCAAACTCTTCATCTTGAAAATTTTCAATCTCCACTAAAAGAAGGCTGGGCTTAATATATCTTAGTTCATGTTCTCTTGGATTTTCACTAATACCAGTTGATTCAAATGAACCACATGTGTTAATTTTCTGTCTTAGAGGTAGAGGGATTCTTAGGGTATCATGGTAATAATTTGGTAAACAAAAGATTGAAAGGTTTTTCAAAATGAAAAACTGAGTTGAACTCGTAAGGATCCAACTTAATTGGGATAACAGAAACAGAGGACTAAGGTAGAGTGGTATCAAGTTATACTACTCTACTCTATGAACAATTAATGAAAGACAAAAATATGGACATTGTGATGACAATGAACTATTCTGTATAAGAAGGTCTATTTTACTGATAAACAACTTACAAGGAAGAATTTACAACAACTAGTTATACATGCAACTAATAGATGGCCACAAATTCCATTCTCCTTGATGATTTTGAGGATAAGGGTTTACTGTAATCGGGACAGGAGTAGGAGAAGTATCAAAATGGATTTCAAATGAGATGAAGAAGCTAAAGGGAATTAGATCTAACTTAATTTCTATGAAAATTTGTAGACTAAGAACTGTCCAATTACAAGCTATAGTAAACATAATGATCTATAAACAAATAAATCCTACTCACAAAAAGATAAAATAATATTACAAGAAGGTAAACATGATTTATGAACAAGCAGAAAACTTATAAAGATGATCTAAATTCTATTCTATGGATTCCCTTAATAACCATATGATTAAGAGGACAAATTGTATTACTATGAGCAACGACACTTAATTGATTAATACATCTAAAACTTCACATGTGAAGAAACAATTCATATTTAATTACAAATCAACACAAAAGATCAAAACACATAACATAATTATTTAGGAATAAGGTGAGAAGAAAGAGGAAAGAAGAATGAGGTCTAACAAGTAGTCTAACAATCTTATCTAAGGGTATTAAGAGAAAATACAATCACTATCTAACTACTACTATCAAAATAGAATCATAAAACTAAGGAAATAAACTCAAAACAGATTAAAGATACACAGGGTTGAATGAAATACTGAACAATAGGTTGAAACAAAGGTCCATATGGAAGGTAGAACATACTGTCTGAATGACAGTTTGTCGAAAGAAAATACTAAAATTTCAAGAAAATAGTGAATTTAAATGATTTATTTGAGAGAAACTGACTCATGTATATGCTAATGAAATGTAAAAGAGTAAATCTACTTACTGATTAAATCTTATGGCAACATAATCTAAACTAACTCATAATTCAAAAAAGTAATTACATTGCTAGACAGAGTGAAATATACTTAAGCAAAAACAAAACTAAATAAAACTAAATTTTCTGTGACTTACCCAAAGGAATCTAGTCTAAGAATTAAGTAATGAAATGTAAAAACTTTGAAAAGGAATTTAGAAACTATTCTAGATGCAACCAGTTTCTAACTGGTAAAGGAAAATTACATAATCAACATGATAAAAATGAAATCTATGCTACAGAAAATAATTAACATAAACGATTACAAGACTAAAACTGCATAAACAATTTATAATTAAGACTATACTAATTACAGAGAAAGGAAATAACAAAACATACAAAAAAATGTAAAACTCTGTTGTCGGGGGGCCCTCCCAGCAAACAGAGTAATGCTTTGCTAATGGACCACAATCATGCATGACGTAATGGAACTTTCATTGAAACAAAGGTAGCATTATAGAGTCTTGTGGAAAATTGATAAAACGGCTAACTATCTCGCTATCCTTACTAACTCCATCAATTCTATCAGCTACTAACCACGAGCTATCAACTATTAAAATTCAACAATTAACAACTATTTCTCACATGAGATCATCTGTATATATAGTGTTTATAGAAGGAGAGAAAGTCGACCCTTTCAGTGGTCGACTGCTCTTATGATAAGGCAGACATTCTAACAAGTAATTACGTTGATAACTAACAGATGACATTTCCTTCTTCTTCGCAGATCTGGTTCCTCTCTTGCGTGTGATGTGGCATATGATCTTAGTCTTAATTGAAGCCGGTGTCAAGGTGTCACACAAACACATTATATGAGTTCCCTTCCAGAAGGAGGCTTATGCTAAGATGCTGGTGCATGGTCACAACAATTCACAACTATTACATGCCTTTAACGCACATAAATCCACTATAAGCAATGCGCAGTTGATTCGGTGGTTTGAATAGTGAGATGGACGATGCGCTGGATACACTCTGTACACATCTAGGATGAATGTTGTGCTGCTTGCTAGTTCACTAAAGACCAAGAGTCTGCACGAAAGTTTCATACATTAGAATATCACCACGTATCATCGAATTTAAACAAGAAAACCATGAATGGATGAAAAACAAAACATAACTTGCATAAATTAAAATATAGCCATACTTGCTGCTGAATGGTGAATTGTATGGTACAAAAGACACCAAAAGGTAACAAAACATGTATTAATATGTAAAGTATTTAATCCAAAAATGGTGACAAAATGAGGACCAACAAGAAGTAGGGGATCCATAGTTGTAAGTGGAATAAGGTTTTGCAACCTTCTGGACCTGCGAAGAGGTTGATACTCCACAACTAGATATTTTTCTTACACACACTTAGAGGCTGATTTGTAACAGAAGAAAACCAAAGTGCACACCACTACAAAATTCCTAGGTATCAAAACCAAGCAAACAAATGTACCTTCCAAATGAGATCTTAGGATGATGAGGGTCCAATATCGACCATTGAAGGGAGAAGACTGGTTACATAGGGTCCATAAGACACCTCCTTATGTCCAAGCGTTTGAATCACCAAACCACTTTCTCAAATTGTATGTAAGGGATTTACTCCCAATCCTATCCTAGGTATAGCAGAAATGAAATTCCACCATAACATGTGTAAGAATCCTAGGTCAAGATAATAAGGCTACAAAATATACAATCAGGTCTAATAGAATAGTCGTTAGTCCAACTAGTGTGCATGGGCAGGGTAGCAAATCCTAAAATTTAAACAACACCAACACTACATGGGGACAAGGTTGGTACGGTGTGAATCCCCGAATGCACAATAGTTCTGGTGTATGCTAAACTGAGTGTTGGATGGGAATCTCCACAAACCTATTTTCACATGACCTGATGCTTGACTCTTGTGTTAGAGTATCTTTTTGGTTCACTTTCTTGTAAAAATGGATTTCCTAAGTGACATGCCACTATGTCTGAGTTTAACGAGTTTTGGATAGTTAAAAGATAACCCTCCAAAACCCTATCCTAAGATAGTGAATGCCGTCCCTAAAATTAAAATGTTACTAATAAATTTTAAGTTATAAGCATTCTTTTTAAGGTTGTTATTTACTCATCATAATGATCATGAAACTTATGGTGTTTTGACTCAACAGTAAAGTGAAAAATGAATGATGTAAAATGCTTCAATTTGAAATTTCCACTTATATTTTTGTTTTTACAAAATTAATGAAATCTACCTAACTAACTTTGAAAAAAATACTATTTTTTCTTTCCCTTTCTAAAAATTTAAAGAACAATACAGATGTGAATACCTAAGCTTAATATGCACCTAATTGCTTTGTTTTTTATTTTTTGTAACACCCTGGTTTTGACCCCATTACATTAGATGTATATGATGTATATATTGTAATGATCATGGTGCGGAGCTAAAGGCCAAGGCCCCACCATTGACCGATTACGCTACGTTTTGGATTTAATTTGTCACCGACGGTAAGTCAAGGCATGCGGCATATATTATGTTGGTCATCATGTAAATATGCATCTATAATTAATTAAATGAACCCGACCAGCTATGATCGCGGCAACTAAATCGAAAGGGGTATGATTTTCACAAGGATAAGGATGTGGGGAAAATTGTCAACTTTGGCCAATAAGACAAATTACCCATGTGTCTTCTTTCCTTGTCTTACCCAACCACCTGCAATTAATAATTGCTACTGTTAGTTGAGGCAGTTATTGATTTTGGGAGTGGGGTGGCAGGACTGTCAGTCCTTGCCTCCACACACACTCCACCCACAGCAGTTGACTTCAGAATGGAAGGAAAACCCTTCACGCACTCTTCACTCAGGCAGACATTTTTCTCTCTCCACGAGTTGCTAAACGCTCAGGCACTTGCAATTTGCATCCTCTTGTTGCATGTTCATCCTCATGTAGAACCATTGTCTGCCCACCATTCTCACGCACAGGAATTTTCCTGGTTTTTCGACTGAAGCAGCGAACTGAGAGCCATTCTCTCTCACCCACGAATTGCTGTGAAGGGCCATTCACGTTTTCAGCTGTCTCATGGATGGGTATGGTTGTGTAATTGTTTTCCTGTTGTTTTAATGTTGAATTTGGAACCGTTGCTCCTCCTGTTAGATTACGGTTGCCGCCATTCATCCACGATTTGCTGTGTGGCTGTGCTCTCTCTTGCATTGTGAATGTTGTGGTTTTCTTTATATTTTGGGGATGGGAGTCTGTTCATTTTCACACACAGAGCATGATGAGACATTTTGGGACTGTTGATTCTCCCCATGTTGTAAATTGTGTGCACTGACACATTCAGTGGCTTGTTGAAATTCGCCTTGAAGTCGTTTTTCCTGGTTTAAGCTGTAATAGCTGATTGATAGCCTGAGTGCAATGGTTGGTCTTCGGACTGCGTTGGGAGCAGGGAGGTGGATTAGTGTTGCTTGATAAACCTGGTGGCTGGAAACCACACAGACAGAGCTAGAGGGCTGGCCTTCTTCTCCATCATCCCTGAATAGCACTAGAAGGGAATGCAGGGCCTGAGGGACTGTGTAGCAGAGAAAGGACTGATTCCTTGTGTTGGGTGTGTTTGGGTGTCTTAGAGGTCAGGCTAGTTCTGGTGTAGGTGTTCTTGGCTCTGCAATGAGCTCACCAGCTTAGCAATTTGCCTTCTCCAACTCCTTGATGGCCTGATAAACCCAACTCTATTGGCTTGGCTGTGTGTTTTGTGTATTCTTGGCTACGTGTAAGCCTGTTGTTCCCTTATTCCTTGGATAATCATGCCCAGCTCGGGGGTGGCAGCGCTGCTGAGAGATTAAGGAGCATGCTGGCCTATGGTTGGGTGGAACGTTGCAGCGACGTAGCTGGTTGCGGGGCGAAGTTTCCATAAGATAAGTGATCTATCCATTTTACTTCTGCAACCGTAAATTCTGTTAATGAAAATGATGTACATGTTAAATGAATGCTTGCTTAAATGTATGATGTTTCCGCTGTGTCTGATAGATGATTGCTTCTGTGCATGATAAATGTTCATGCATGTATGTTTAAGCATTCTGTTTTAGCAAAGTTTATGAATTTACATGTTCATGGGGCTCTTAGCCCAGTCGGATTAAGTATGGGTCCCGTCCTCTTCACCGGTCGAAGGAATGGGGACGTGACATTTTTCTTTTCAAAAATGAAATGGAAACATGTACAATTATGAACAAATGCAAGTTATATATTATGAACAAGTTTATAGACAAGACTCATACTTAAGAACTCACAAACAAAAACTTCAAAGACCATGCAAAGTTCGATAACACCCTAATTGGAATGCACTACGAAAATCCTTAATGAATATGTCGTTCAAAGCTTGGAAAGAGAAAAATATTAGGTTAACTACTCACGTAACCAAACCATAAGTGGAACCAAGCATCAACAGAAGTTGAAAACTCGGAGTCTACCTACACTCAAACCAAGTACATGCTAAGTGGAGAGACCTACTAATTTTTATACAAAAATTCCACCTAACCTACTGAAGGAGGATTGCAATATAAACAAACATAGATTCAGAAAAGTCACAAACCAATGAAAATTGAAGACAAAGTTCGAAGAATCCATACATCCAAAATGAAGACTTAGAGGAATTGAAACCTATCCTTTTAAACATTCCATTATAGGAAATACATGACTGTTTAGTGTACAAACATCATACCATACATGACTATACTATGAAAAACCCACATGTTCTTTGAGAATACATGAATGTAAGTACACACTACTCGTGGATTCCTCAAAAAAATTTCAAAAAGAAGAAAAATAGATCCAGAATGTTGAGGATCCAACTTGTACTTGATGAATAATTATTAATGCAAGCCACACACAGGAACAACAAGGACAAATTGGAGGAAAAATTACAACAAAGATACCCCAAAACAAAATAACTTCCCAAGTGGAGTCACCCATTTTGTTGTTAGGGAATTAATCCTATGGATGGGGTTTGAGGCAGCCAATGTAAAAATATGTCAAAATATACGATAAAAAAGTAGTTTTTTCTTTTTCGCTCCATTTTTTTTTACTAATTTTATCCTTATGGTTGACATCATCATCTTGAATCCTATTAGTTCTTATAAAGTGGATTTTAATTATACAATTTTTGTTTTGAGGCCCATTTTTTATTATTATCTCAAACCTCCCCTAATGCATATGGCAGGTGGGTTCCTTTAAGGAAAGTCACATATTGATATTTTGAGGTAGATACACGGGTTGATTATGAGAAACTCACATATGGTATGTGATTCGTCAAAAGGAAAATCATGTATTCAATATGAACTCATAGTACAAATATGTTGATACTGGGGTGAATAGTGTTTATTCAAGGTCAAATCCTCTTATAGAGTTAAATCTACTTCTATCCAAGTCCTTTTTTGTGATGACACATTGTGTGTCATCATTCGAACGGATAAGTGCCATTTTAAGGTAAAACAACACCTAATTTTGTGACATGTCACTTTATATAGTGGATTTATAATTCCACAATAGGTCTGTGAACCCAACGGCTCCACACAACCTTAAATGACTACAAAACAAGAGGCGATGTGCTATGCATTATCATAAAAAATAACACAACATGTCGTGCAGGCTCCCAAGCACACAATAGAAAAAAATAACTTATCATATATCATTGCAACCATATCCATGCGGCCCATAATTAACCATGTTGCATAAAAAACGCAACATAAGTTTCATGCATCCCATATCACTTTGGGTGTAGAATTATGATAATCACTAACTTTAGTCTAATTAATCATATATTTTGGTTTCCAAAAACTATAATATCAGTCGTGCTCTCACCCATAATATGACAAAAATAACAACTTCCCTTATTCGAGTAAATAAGAGAAGGAGCCATTTCCATTTCCTAGATTAAAACCAAAAACACCGTATAAAATAGATTAAATGTAGGATCGATGACCATAAAAGTAATGATTTTGGTAACACATGTGCATGTTATGTTATTAAATCTCATCCTTTTGCACTATGGAAAAGAACTAGTGATATTGTCTTACAAGAAACTTTTGTGATACAATATATTAAAAAAACTGCTGAGGAGATACAACCTTGAAATTTCTATTCCATGCAATTTTACAAAATATAAATAAAATACATATATGATAAACCTACAAAAAACATACAAAATACATCGGCTAAAGCCTAAAAAAGTACACAGTATGGAAAAAGGTGACCGTTGGATATCCCCTAGCCCCTATTACATATCAGGGTCATGCACTGGGTCTAGAAATATTTTCTTACAAGACCATGTTCTCTTACCCCTTGGAGCATGGTCATGGTGGGTGTCCCATAGGTCTGAGCCAATGTATGCATTCTTTGTGCAAAATTTTTTGGAGCGATAAACCAAATATTTTTCATCCATAATCATCCACAATTTCTACCTGTGCTTCCTCCTTATTAGTATGCTCATTGTTAGCACTCAAAATGTACCTTAGGTTGTAAAAAAGTAATCTCAAGGTAACAACAAAACCAAGCTTTAGCAAAGAAAGATAAATTCTTTCTCTCCAAAGAGGGATCTCTCAATGATTGTTTGACAAGGCCAGATATAAAAATAAAAGTAAAATTCATATTGTTGTATTGGTTGAAACAAGGTAAGTATACATTGGGCTATGGAGTCAAAATGAATATATATCAATCATAAGGTTGTTTGAATGGAAACTTCAAACAAAGGCAAGGTAGCCACTAAGTCACAGTCAAAATTATTTGGTATGGTGTAAAGGAAGAAATAATCAACAATCCATTAACATGGGCATCTATCAAGGATGAATCCAATGCTAACTTTAGCGGAAAATATTTTGTCAATATATGAAATCAATAGTCAGAGCATATACATGTGAATTATGAACCATCAAACACTTATTTAAGACATGAAGGAATACCTAGTGAAAGTAATAACAAGAAAACATTCACATTAAGAACGAGAAAAACAAACTGTAACATGAACAACACATGAATCTTTGCAGAAATGGCCAGATTCGACTCTATGATTTTATCAAAAATAGGTCTCAAATTACATAACTCAGTTCTCACAGGTTCCAACCATTTTTTCATTGTACAAACTAGTTCTTATACAAATTGTTCCATGAGCTGAAATAACAAACTACTAAAAATAGGAATAACTCCCTTTACATGTGTCATTCGACACCTATTAACTACTAACTTATTCTAGAAAATAAACTAAATACCTATCTAACTAATTCTTCAGCAATAAATACTTCATGATCTTCTAGATATTCAGACATGCAACGTATACTTTGAACTTCCATACTTTTCCACTATTTTCCATTGGTCCGTGGATGGAAATTCCAAACTGAACATTTCCTTTGACAACACCGGCAATTCCACATGACCCCTATATGAATAATTTTGCAAGCGTGCACATGATTCCTTGAAAGAAAAAAACATTTCAAACTCATCTTCCAGCTTGTCCACAATTATTTTTCCAGATAATGATTGGTGCATGTCAAAAATATTTGTATGATCCAATCTGCATTCAATTAATTTGTCCTGATATTCCTTTTGTGTCATCATATCACCTTTTTCTTCCCAAAATAATGGGAGTTCCTTCTTAACAGAGGATCATACATGTATATAAAAAGATTCAGCTGGTGTACCATAATGTCTATCTTAGTCTGAACTATGTCCAAATGTTGATGCTTGTTGACCACTTTTCTAGCCCAATTTATGATAGATATTATGTCCTTAATATTTTTTCATTATTCACTTCATCCTATGTTAACCCATTTAAAAAGTATATATCATTCTTATCATAATCAATAGGTTGTTTTATTCAATCTTTACATGCTCCTAGAAGATTTTATTTTTTGAGAATCCCTCTCTCTCTCGAGCATTGAATATCAACAAGATCTATATGTCCACCACTTGTCCTCTAGAAAAATCCTCATTATCCTTCCTTTGTATGCCATGGAATATGGCCTTTCCCTACAAGTTAAATACAATTAAATAGGTAGAAATATTGTAGAATCATGAAATTTAATAAAATTATGTTTACATTTCAATGCAATGACAATAGTTCACACATTTATGTAAGCATCTTAGCCAATTCTTCAGGACAACATCCATCCATATTCCAAACACAATTGGTAACTATCTATATTCCTTCCATCTCCACTAGAAATAACTATCGAGAGTGTGCACAACTCTCAACATGTTAGCAAAGAGGTTTTATATTAGACTAGCTCCATCAGGGGCTCATGGAATGTTATGTTGCACTATAGCCTCCACTTACCCAATTATCTACATGATATGCAATACATAAGAAAAAAATTATTTGAAAACATATCTATATAAAACTATTATGAAAATATGTTCAAAGCATACTTTTTTGATCTACAAGAGACATAATGAGAAATGATAATCCAAATACAAATAATTATCATTTGTTGTTTCATGGGATCCATTTTCATCTCTGCATCCTTGTAGAAATCACAGGAGTCCTCTGACCTTCATATTCTTTCTAGTCCAAATCCCATCGAAGAAAATACAATCTTAAACTTCACACATTACCAAGGAAAATCGCATCATCTTGATGAATTCGTCATTGGTGCATACATGGAGACTACTAGAATAATAATTCCTTTCGACAATCCTTCGTACTTTATTCAAAATAATCATTCATTGAATTTCTTATGTGGAGTATATGCATCGATATTGGTAGTTGAGGCTTGGTGTTTCCTCTTTTTTGAGCTGCGGCACTTTTTGGTATAGTGAATATACTTTTGACAACTAAATCACTGAATATGAGAAAGATTCTTATTCTTCTCTTTTTTTGGATTGGAACTTGATATTTCACCTTTGTCTTTTCTTCCATGAAACTTTCTTCTCTTTCCTTTTCACTTCTTTTCATGAGATGTAAGGGCATGGTTTTCTTTGTGTTGAGTTCCATGCAATATACCACTAGCTTCAAGTCTAGTCTCTTCTTGTGTAAAGTCTTCCCACAATCGATCAAAATTGGGAAATTTAGATCACCCACTAATAATTTGAATGAATGGTTCCCAGGAGGAGGGGAAACCATTAAGAGTCAACATGATAATTTCTCTATCTTCAATTGATTCTCCAATGGTGCACAATTGATCTCTGAGCTCAGAAATATTCATGAGGTAGGATGCAACTGAGTCTGACTTTGTCATCTTGCTGTCAGAGAATTGTTGTCTTAAGGAAAGAGATCTATTGATGCTTCTATTTTCAAACAATTCATTCAATACTCCAAATATATTTTTGGTTTTCTTCTTCTGAGAAATATGAGGTACCAAGTGTTATTTTACTACATTTATGAGGATCCTTGTTTCCTTCACATCATTCTTCCTCAATTTAGTCTTCTCTGCTTCTTATTCTGGTTATGGTACCTTTTCATTTACAAACTTTAGAAGATAATTATACTTTAGGGTAATGAGTATCATAGACTTCCAGGAGTTGAATTTGGATTCCCCATCAAGTTTATATTCTACCTTCACATTATTCATCTTGAATGGAACATTGATATCTAAAGACTAACCTAGAAACCATCGCAAATCTGATTCCACAGATAAATGCACCCTCCTAGGGTGAGTTGAATAGATCTTGTTTTCTCCTAGACCCATGGACAAAGTAGTAACAAAACGGAAGCCCTATTTTCTGATACTGAAAGAATTTAGGTCAAAACTGAAAGTTCTTGAAATGAGTATTTTCTTCCACAGAAAGATGTTTTGCACCAGGGCAAGTTGGAGAATGTCAAGACTGAAACAAATAAGTGGATAGAAGGGATTTAATCAAGAAACCCTATATATTGACCTCGACAAAATTAGTTCAAAAGTTGAAAGATCATCTATCCAGAATTTTCCTCCATAGAAGAGTGTATCCTCCTAGGGTGAATTCCACTATGCACTTTTCAAGATAAAATTGAGGTTGTAAAGCTCCGAAGTATGGAGCCCTAGTTTTTTGCAATGGTCCCTTTTAGAACTACTCTGATACCATGATAGTTTTTAAAAATAGTAGTATAATTACAATATTATATGCAATAGAACATATAATATGATCACTAAAAGAACAACCAAGAACATAAAAAATATACACAATATTTTCACCTTGAAACCACAAGGGATAAAACCTAGAAACTTTATAATAGAGATATTAGTTCAAAGTACATGAATATACATCCAGATACATAGTAATCACATATATCAGAAGATCAACCCCAAGAACAAAGGAAAAAATCCTCCACATATAGTGAACCCCATAAAATACTTCTTCTAGCTTGTAGTGAACTTCTTCCTTGAGTGGAGTGAACTTGCCTAGGTGAAAATGAGTTAGTTTCCTTCTTATTTATAGTTAAATCTATGTTTTCTTATTTTCTTTAATTTTGGGCCAACTTGCACACTTAATCTAGGCTAACTTTTCTTTTATGCACAATAATAATTCTTTATTATTATAGTTTTTGAGGCCGACTTGGTGAGGATTCCTCACACAACTACTACATCAACATTACATTTTCAATTCGATGTGATTTTAAGATATATGTTCCTATGTAGAGGGAATATTATTCATCGTGATTTTTGGTTTTCATTTAGAGTCTCTAGAAATAAGTTAATCATATGTGTCTGTCACGGCCTATGCGGATCACCACCCCCCCCCCTTCCCCCACACCCCTTCCATCCTTGAATTGACTTCGGAGGCTCCATCAAAGAATATTTTAAAGAACTTGTGATAGTTTAACAATCCCCAAAAGTCATAGTCTTGTAAATATGGTCTCTAAGCTAATTTCTACTAATTTATAGAAGATAGATTTTGACTAAGGGGGGATATCAAATACAAGATCTCTTACCAAAGAAATATTATGCAGGACAATAAGATATTCATGTTTAAATACTTGAATCTCATGAGAAGAAAGATATTCAACCAAAAAACATATATCTTTGATGGTTGTATACCTAGGATGAGTGACCTCTGCATTAAGTATCATCTTGTTTCAAGCTAGCCAAATTTTCCAACAAACTTATTTGGGAAGGTCCATCCATATCATGGTTAGGTTAGGTTTGATTTGAAAGGATCCTAGGTAGTAATTTTTCAAACGAAAGAATAAATTGCACCAAGCATAAGAAAGTGTTTTAATTTCCCTACTTCATTTGTAGCATCATAGCAAATTGATTGAGCATAATCACATTCTAGAAAAAAGAGGTTTTGTGAGCCTCATCCTCCATGAGGAATCATTAGAGCAAATTTCAACTCAAAATGGGCCTCCTAAGGAAAATTAATAAAATAATAGTTAAAATAATAAAATAATACTTATTAATTTTGGAGGAAGAAAAGAAAAAACTACTTTTTTGTTCATATTTTTGACATATCTCCCTGTGTTTTTACTCAAATTTCACTTGGGAGAGATCGTTGGATGCAGAATTAAATTATACATCTAACAAGTACCACCTTGGCCTACTTTTGACTGGCGTTGCTACCCCAGAAAGAAGAAATACCTGAAAAATGTGATGATGATGTCATCATCACATTTTTTCAGGTATTTCTTGTTTTTGGGGTAGTGGGACCTGTCAAAAGTATGCCGAGTGGGTACTAGTTGGATGTGCAGTTGAATTCCACATCCAACGAGCTCTCCCAATCGAAATTTGAGTAAAAACACAGGGCAATATGTCAAAAATACGAACAAAAAAAGTAGTTTTTTTTATGATAACTATCCCCAAATTTATATTAAAAAATTGTTCAAGAGGTGCTCCCTTTTTTAATTTTAAAGCATTTTGATTGGCTAATACATGATGACATGTAATTTGTATTATTTTTGGAAGGTCCATTTTAACTTTGGTTAGGGTTTGGAATAAAAGGCTACGTGAATATAGATGGTATTGGAGTCCATATGAATGACATTGTATGGAACATCAAATCATGGCTTAGTTCATTTGTAATGAGAATTAAAACCCTAAACATAATCCCATCAACCATAGTTTCAAATGATGAAAACAAGTGCCAAATTCATGCTATTTCCTAAATAGAAATGCAATCACCAGGATAGCCAAACCATTATGCAATAATCGACCTTTCTGCAACCATACTATAATTCGATTCAAGGGTTTGTTTTTCCAATGAAATAGTACTAAGGTTAAAATCATAATAACTCAGATAATGAAATGATAACCTTGTACATGTTTATTGATATTCAAAGTTGTAGGAATTAGTTTGAAATGCCACGATCTGTACATTAACTTACGTGTGTCCAATTATGATATTTCTTGTTTCATCACCAAGCTAGGATAGTGACCAAATGTCAATTCGAAATATGGGATTCACATTATTCATTTTAAACCTAACTTTTAAATTTTATTTATTTACAAAATGTGTAGATTCAATTATATATTATTTGAAATGTTTTTAAATGTTTAAGGTCATAATATTTTAATATATAATAGAGCTATATTATTAACCCTATTTTATGAATCTACAAACCAAAAATAAACCAAAATATCTTATCCAACATTATAACTTCAAAAAATAAACTTTGAAAAAGAAATCAAAAGGAAAATGATATTCGATAAGTCAATGTGATTTGATCAAAGGATAGATTTAACAAGATGTAATCAAATATTTTAAATAGTATATATATAATAAAAAAGTAGTTTTACAAAAAAAATCGATTATATATAAACTAAATTTTAACAACTGCTAACCTTGTAAATGATTTTTTTTAGCTATATCAAATCTTGATGATTTCATTTAACTTAACTTGATCAATAAATCTCTTTTAATTGAGAGTACCTTCAGAATCCAAGCTTTTGAAGGCACTCTTTAATAATTTAAAAATTGATTAAAGTAGTAGACTGACCAATTTTATTAAGTAAAATGAAAAGAAAATTAGAGAAGGTTGTTTCCTGTCAACAAGTGGCGACAAACCTGGGCGAACCAGTTATCTCTATCAAAATGTTTCAAACCACTATGCAAAATTATCTTTATGATATGATCAAAACGATAAAAAAATGTCAATCTAACCAGAACCATGTTTTAATTTTTGGTTGCAAGTATGTTTCTGTTAGGAACCCATGTCAATCCTTCTCTTTACCGTGTTACTATATTGTTGTTGGACGCATATGCTTTGTAAGCCGCCTGTAGTATTTGTTGATCCATAGTTTATATTGGCCCATGGTTTTGACCCATAGTATTGGTGCCTATTTTTAGTATATAAGTGTGTGTTGAGGCCAAGGAAGGCACCGTGAAGTTATTTTGTATTGAGCTTGCTCAAAGGAGGTTGCCCCCTCGAAGTGGCCTGCAATTAATATAAAAGAGTTCTGCTGCTATATTGTATATTTTTATTACTTTTTCGTTGCAGGGTATTCACATCTGGTATCAGAGCGCTTTCTTGGGCTCGTTGGGTGAAATTTCTACCCAATTTTTTTTTTCTCTTCTGTTGTAGGTTCGGATCTAGGAATAATCCCTATCCACTTAACTATGGGAAGTACTTGGGCATAAGCCCTAAAACTCATTGTGAGGAGTACCACAGGAACCCCGAAGTAGCTGGCCCATTGAGAGGACCTACCAGCGAAAAGGGCAACGACCCCTACCTAATTGACTAGTTCCCACCCATGAGGTAAACCAAGAGCTGTCGTTTGTGACCAAGCGGTTATCAGTTTTACCTGAGCCATGGAGTGAGGGGTACTGCTCCAATACGCAAGCCGTCAGACAGCATTGGTGGCCGAGTGAATCCCTTGAACCGATAGGAAGCCGCACATACCTGGGGTCCATATCTATTTTCAATTGCACAATCACAGATTTCCTCTGTCCAGAACTGTTGCCGATCAGTTCTGCGCCGTTGCAGATCCATTTGTTGCCGATCACTTCCACACTGTTGCAGATTCCACTGTTTCCGATCACTTTTGCGCCATTGCAGATCCCTTCTTGGAAAAAAAAAAGGTATAAATTCTATTTTTTGGCCATATCTCCTTGGTTTCAACTCTGTTTTCCCTGAAACTTCACTGACACCTCTGCAATTCCATTCTGCATATTTAATTCCTGAAGACCCTATCCCAAATTCCACTTCCCCAAACCCAAAATCCCACATTTGTCTATTTTTAGGGTTTGCGATAACTCCTTCGATTTTCACCCAAACGCCTTCAAATTTTGCCACCGTATTCCTTTCCTCATTCTGCTTCTTTGTCCCTCTCTACCGACTTTTCTCATTCTTTCACCCCGCTCCTAAAATCTCCATTTTTTGCTTCCCTGTCCTTTCGACAGTGTCCAAAACTTACTCAAACCCAAATTACCCTTCCGATTTTTTCCCAAATCCATATTTTCCTCTACTGAAACAGTTTCTGTTTTTGTTTTTCCACCAACTCCCCCCCCCCCCCAAAAAAAAAAAAAACTCTTGGTTATGGTTGTCACCCGCATAGGAGAAAAAACCATGGAGGAAGCACTTGCAGCCATCCAAGCCAAACTCCAGGAATTGGATGAAAAATTTCTCAGTCTCCATCTTGAGCATTCAGCTATGAAATCCAGACAACAGTCCGAGTCTTCATCGAAGAATGGGTTCTCTTCTTCCAACAATTTTCGTGGTCTGAAGCTAGATTTTCCTCGCTTCAATGGTACTGATCCGACTGAATGGATCTATCGTGCAGAACAGTATTTCAGTCTTCATAATACTTTTGATGTCCACCAAGTTCCACTTGCCTCCTTTAATTTGGAACAGGAAGCTCTTCAATGGTATCGTTGGTACATCAAGGCTCATGAAGATCCAAAATGGCCTGATTTTTGCCAGCTCCTTTTGCAACGATTTGGTCCTAGTGGGTGAATCCGTGGACCTGGGTAACACTTTTTGGCAAGCGCATTTTGGAAAAAACAGAAAAATGTACCTCGGTCGAGGGTTTAACAAGCCCTTGACTGAGGTCTTAATATCTCGACCGAGGTTTTATCAAGCCCTCGACCGAGGTTTTGTTCAGCCCTCGACCGAGGTATTTCTTAACCCTCGGTCGAGGTTTTAATACCTCGACCGAGGGTTAAGAAATACCTCGGTCGAGGTATGGACCTCGGTCGAGGTATGGACCTCGGTCGAGGTATAGACCTCGACCGAGGTGCCTGTGTCGAAAAAATTATAAAAAGAGGCCGCGGGGGCCGCAGTCTTTTCTTTGGCAAATTTTTCACTGTGGAAGCTCGACCGAGGAACGACGGAACAGCGGCATAAGGATTGGCACCCCAAAGCAACCCAAGCACCCCGAAGCAACCCAACCTCATCACGATGGTGTCAGAGCCAAGAGGTAACAGTTTAATTAATTGTTTTTCAATTTAAATGGAATTTAATTTTTTTTTTTATAAATTTATAAAATTTGTTTTAAAATTTGGTAAATGTATGTTTTTATAATTTTCATGTTTAAAATGTGTACCGGCAAGCAGAAATGTTGCCAGATTTTTGAAAATTTGTAGTTAATTTGTTATATATATATAAATTATGTCAACCAGTAGCGTTTATGCTACCAGTTTAATTTTGAAATGTGTCCCAGGCAAGCCGAAATGCTGCCCAATTTTTTTCAATCCTCCGTGAATTCATGGAGGATTGAAAAAAATCCATAACACACAAACTAAACAAACCTATATGAACCATAGAGACAATTAATAAACTGTAGGCTCGAGACAAATAATAATTTTTTTATAAAAATTTATTTGAAATTGGTTAATAAGTTATAATATTAATAAAAAATCCCCATACCCCACCCCCTTTTTTCAAAACATAAATTAAACCTACCATTTAATCTGACCTCACTAACCGTACTTAACCCCCCCCTCAATATTACTACCTTACCCCCTACTAACCCCTACTAACCCTATTCACCCCTACCTAAATTTCAAGGTAAACCCTATTAATACCTTACTAAATCCATATTAATACTAACTTAAACCCCTACCAAACCCCTCAACTCCTTCACACTTCATAACACTATAGTGGGTCGATGTACAACCTCTGTCTCTCAACATTTATCTTGGGTCTTCTGCCATGCGCCTACTCTTGTTCACCACGTGTTTCTTTCTATTAACACATGTATCCTAGGATCTTATGTTAATTGTTACATTACACACAATAATTGTTTGCAATAAAATTAACATAAATGTTATTTTCTCATGTCTAGGAGTAACAATCTAGCTTCCATAATATTTAACTTTCTAAAATTTGTTCTCACATTTTAATGAGCATTCATTTTAGGGACAAAAT
>LPNX010868109.1:1231522-1335375 GCA_001517045.1 Pseudotsuga menziesii
CGAGGTCTTAACGAAACCTCGACCGAGATTTTGTTAAACCCTCGGTCGAGGGCTTTACAAACCCTCAGTCGAGGTTTCGTTAAGACCTCGACCAAGGTATTTAAATACCTCGGTAGAGGGCTTAAGAACATAGACTTAGCCCAGATTCAAACAAATGAAAAATTTTCTGTGCCTTGCAGAGGTGTACACCCTGCCATTCCTAGCACATAACTGAGCGGAGTTGATACCGATAAATTCACCAACGAATATTCTATCCATTGAGGTATCGAACATGCATTTTGGCATTCATATGAAATTTATTTTTTAATTACTTCTAAAACTTATACTTGGAAACCACACTGCAACTTCGAAGCAGCTCAAAGAAAAATCCGCAGAGTTAAAAATACATAGCCAAAAAATTCTTAAAAATGCACACATCACATATCGACGTGTCCTCTTCAAAAGGGTATCTTTGGTTTTTCAATTTTTGAAAAAATAGAAAAAATTGCTTTACATGGACAAATATGTGTTTAAAACGATGCTGAAATCGAATGTGGTCACTTTCGAAAAATAATAAATAATTGTATAATGCGAAAAAAATTAACAAAAAAATATGCACATCACATTGCATTTTATGTAGATCATGCTCATATATATATATTTTTTTAAATTATTAATGCAAGATTGAATTACTCTACGTGGACATGAGCCACTTATTAGCTTCTTCAAATTTTTAAGGTCACACGGTTCATTAAATGAAAAAATTCACACATTAAATGACATCGGAATATTTTTAAAAAATATCACTATAAATCCAACATAATATTCTACAATTTGTTTTTTTACTACAAGTCAAAATTCACATGGCATAGATGCGTTTTGAGGGCTTCTATCTAGCACATGAGTAAAAAATCAGGTTTTCATCACCAAATTTGGCCAAAAAGTGTTACCCATCTTCATGGAATCACCCTAGTGCTTTTGATGACTTCACAGGAGCTCTCACTAAACTTTGCCAAATTGGCACTGTGAAAGAGTATCAAACTGAATTTGAGAAACTAGCTAATCACACTGAAGGATTACCTGATGACTTCTACCAGAGTTGTTTTATCAGTGGTCTAAAGGATGCAATTCACTTTGAGGTCAAAATGTTCAGTCCCAACACAATGATGGAAGCCCTGGGGTTGGCTAAGTTGGCAGAAGACAAGATAACAGCCCAACAGCGCTCCAAATCCTCTTTTGTTCCCTTCCGAAATATGGGTTCTCAATGACCTCCCATTCCGCCAGCTCCTCGCTCACCTCAAATCAAGCATTTGTCTGAAACAGAGATGCAGGCACACAGAGAAAAAGGGCTTTGTTATAATTGTGATGAGAAATTCAGTCGGGGACATCGATGTGTTCAACAAAAGCTCTATCTCTTGGATGTGGATTCTCCACCTGCCTCTGAAATTGGTGAAGAAGCTTCCGATACAATGGATGCTCCGGTTGACACTCAGGAGCCGTCTACTGACCCTCCATCTCAGGACGACCGGCCCGAGATATCCCTCCATGCTTTAGCTGGAGTCACTGCCCCCCAAACAATGTGGGTACGTAGTTACTTCAAGAAGCTTCCTCTTACAATACTCATTGATTCTGGCAGCACTCACAATTTCATTGACCCTCGGATCGCCAAACAAGCTGATTGTTTTATCCATCCTTACTGCAACTTTGAAGTCATGGTTGCCAATGGGGGCACCTTACCTTGCAAAGGGAAGTGTCGTAATGTGCGTATCTCTATGGGAGATTATAACCTCCGCTCTGACATGTTTTCCTTGACCTTAGGCAGATGTGATGTGGTTTTGGGCGCTCAATGGCTGCGCACACTTGGCCCCATCTTATGGGATTTTGCTGAACTTTGGATGCAGTTCTCCCCTGATGGACACAAACACACATTGAAAGGATTACAACCAGGGTCTCTTAGCATCATCAGTTCACATCGCATGGAAAAAATCCTTAAGAAGAGTTCCCATGGTGTCATCGCTCAGCTCCATTCCATTCAAATGCAACCATTAGCGGCCCCCACTACTCCTTTGGATCTCCAAAAAATTCTGGATTGATATACAGATGTTTTTGCTGAACCAGTGGAACTTCCACCTTCACGACCAGAGGACCATCGTATTCAGGTCCTTCCTGGAAGCATTCCTCCCAACATTAGGCCCTATCGCTACCCATATCACCAAAAAACAGATATTGAACTCCTCGTTAGGGACTTACTGAAGCAAGGTATTATTCGCCCAAGTACAAGTTCCTTTTCTTCACCAATTCTTCTTGTCCACAAAAAAGATGGGTCATGGAGCCTCTGCATTGAATTCCGAGCACTTAATCACCTCACCATCAAGGATAAGTTTCCAATTCCTGTTGTTGATGAGCTTCTTGATGAGCTTCATGATGCTCAATTTTTCTCCAAGTTGGATCTTCGCTCTGGGTATCATCAAATTCGGGTTCATGAGGATGATATCCCTAAAACAACTTTTTGCACACATGATGGCCACTATGAGTTTTTGGTCATGCCCTTTGGTCTCACTAATGCTCCTTCCACATTCCAGGCCTTGATGAATAAAATATTCCGACCCTATTTGTGGAAATTCATTCTGGTATTTTTTGATGATATCCTCATCTACAGTAAAACATGGGTTGAACATCTCCAGCATCTGGCTCTTGTAATGCAACTTTTCTCTTATCATCATCTCCATGCCAAAAATTCTAAATGTGTTTTTGGCCAAAAGGAAGTTGAGTATCTTTGGCACATTATCTCAGCACAAGGGGTTCATGTGGATGCTGCCAAAATCGCTGCCATGAACACTTGGCTGCCTCCTAAGACACTCAAGAGCCTTCGTGGTTTTTTGGGGTTGACTGGCTACTACCACAAGTTTGTCAAGGATTATGGGAAGATTGCAGCTCCATTAACTGCTCTGTTGAAAAAGGATGCTTTTACATGGACACATGTTACTGAGTGTGCATTTGACAAGCTGAAACAAGCTATGTGTACTACACCTATTCTAGCTATGCTCGATTTTTCCAAGCCCTTCACTATTGAGAGTGATGCTTGTGGCAATGGACTTGGTGTTGTTCTCCTTCAAGATGAACACCCCATTACGTTCACCAGCAAAGCCCTTTCCGGTAAGAATTTAGCTACCTCTACATATGAGAAGGAAATGATGGCTATTTTTCATGCAGTACAAAAGTGGCGACCCTACCTCTTAGGGAATCATTTCTGCATCAAGACTGATCACCAGAGTCTGAAATATTTCCTAGAACAGTGTGTATCCTCCCCAGCACAATAGAAATGGGTTAGCAAACTCATGGGTTATGACTATGAGATCACTTATAAGAAGGGTAAGGACAATATTGTGGCGGATGCCCTTTCTCACACATTTGATGACCAAGGTTCTCTTTTCGCTATTTCTATGCCTGTTCCAAATTGGTTGCAATCGGTTCAACAGGGTTATGTCAATGACTCTTCATTATCTCACATCATCCAACGCTTGGACAACAACCCTTCTGCTGTCCCACATTACTCTTGGGATGGTGCTTCACTGAGATACAAGGGTCATCTGGTGCTTCCCCAGAACACAGCTCTTCAACAAGCTATATTCTATGAACTCCATGCTTCTCCGTCAGCTGGGCACTCTAGTTTTCTCAAAACGTATGAACGGGCACGGCACAACTTTTTGGCAGGGCATGAAAAGGACAATTCAATAGATGGTGGCTGAATGTGATACCTGCCAGTGCAATAAGGGTGAAACAACACCCCTTCCAGGATTGCTCGTGCCCTTGCCCATACCTACCCGGATCTGGATAGATATTTCTATGGATTTCATTGAAGGGCTCCCTAAATCTGGAGAGAAGACTGTGATTTGGTTGTGGTTGATCGCCTCTCCAAATATAGTCATTTTTGTGCTCTCAGCCATCCCTATACAGCCTCTTCCGTTGCTCAAATTTTCCTGGACCAGATCTTTCGTCTTCATGGAATGCCTTCTTCCATTGTCTTGGATCGTGATGCGACTTTCACCAGTCATTTTTGGATAGAACTCTTTCACCACACTGGCACCAAACTAAAGATGAGTTCAGGTTATCACCCCCAAACGGATGGTCAGACTGAAATTATCAATAAATGCTTGGAAACTTATCTTCATTGCTTCTCCTCTGAGCAACAACATCAGTGGGAAAAGTGGCTCCCTCTCGCTGAATGGTGGTACAATACCTCTTACCACACTGCCTCTAAAATGACTCCATATGAAGCAGTTTATGGTTAGGCACCGCCAGTTCTTCTTCCTTACACCCCCAACAGTTCTCCAGTTCAAGCAGTTGACGCGGTCCTTCGAAACCGTGATGAGGTTCTTCGCATTTTGCACGAAAACCTTCACATGGCAAGAAATCGCATGAAGCAACAAGCTGATCAGCACCGTTCTGAGCGCACATTTGAAGCTGGTGATATGGTTTTTCTTCGTCTACATCCTTACAAGCAATCCTCACTAAAACTCAAAGGGCGTCATAAGCTCGCTCCAAAGTTCTATGGGCCATATAGGATTCTTCAGAAGATTGGGTCTGTTGCTTATAAATTGGAACTTCCGCCTTCTTCCCGCATTCATCAAGTATTTCATGTCTCTTGTTTGAAGAAAGTTCTTGGCACCAATATCAAAGGCCAAACTATTTTACTAGAACTGGATAATGAAGGATCCATCTTTTTGGAGCCGGAGGCTGTCCTCAGTAAGCATACTCGTCAGCTTCGCTCTCGCTCTATCACAGAGGTCTTAATTCAATGGCATGGAATGCAGCCTGAGGATGCTACGTGGGAACCACTCCTTCAGATTCAGCGACAATTTCCACATCTAAAGCTTTGAGGACAAATCTTTTTCTAAGGGGGAGGGGATGTTAGGAACCCATGTCAATCCTTCTCTTTACCGTGTTAGTATTTTGTTGTTGGACGCATATGCTTTGTAAGCCGCCTGTAGTATTTGTTGATCCATAGTTTATATTGGCCCATGGTTTTGACCCATAGTATTGGCACCTATTTTTAGTATATAAGTGTGTGTTGAGGCTAAGGAAGGCACTGTGAAGTTATTTTGTATTGAGCTTGCTCAAAGGAGGTTGCCCCCTCGAAGTGGCCTGCGATTAATATAAAAGTGATTTTGAGTTCTGCTGCTATATCATGTATTTTGATTACTTGTTTGCTGCAGGGTATTCACAATTTCATATTTTCCTTCTCAATGTCAGAAGAGATGAACTTAATGAATTTCCCTCTCAAAACAAAATACTTAGTAAAAATAAGTCATCAACAAAATATACTATACTTAACTTCTCTGAAATATCTCTACAATCTATTCCATTTCTTATTTTATTTATAATTTTATTTTAATATTTAATTGAAGAATACTATCCATGCTTGAAAACCAGACTTTGATTGTATCATTCATGAGAACTGTTAAATATAAATAAGTTGGCTCATGAAGAGACCTCCTGTCCCTTGACTTTAAAATCAAGATCCATCACCTTGGTGATCAGAAATGATGTTATCTATAACAGAGCTCATGATCATGAATAGGCCGGCTCATGATGAGACCTCCTAATATTTAATAAAAAATTTATATGCTCTCTCTCTCTCGCTCTCTCTCTCTCTCTGTATATATATATATTATACCTTATAAAATAAGGAATCATTGTCCATCTTATGGCTAAATGACAACGTCACTCACTAATATTATCAGAAAATGAATCGACCAGCTCATTACCGAGACATTCTATCTCTTAGTCAAGACCAAGGCCATTAGAAGTTTCCTGATAATGTCATACTAATAATATTTATGATCGTGATCAGACCAACTCATTACTGAGACATTATATTCCCTATTTTATAATTTATATATTTTTTTTGAATTAATTAAATCGAACAGACCTAAAGATATTTTCATATTGTGAAATAATCTCTCAAAGATGACTAGCAATAATTTTTCTAAGTATAATGTTTGAAAAGGAAATCAATCAGCTACCAAATAAATAGATAATGAAGAATGACCGTGGTCATACTCACAGATTTATGATAGGTTCTTTATGAATTAAAGAAAATATGAACATTCTGAGCCAATCTAAAAAGATTCATAGCAATCCGAAGTAAATATCAAACTGAAATTCAAACCCCTAGGTTTTATTTACTTACAAAGTGATAGATCTATGTACATGAAATAACCATTTTTTTAGTCAACATGTTTTATTATCTACAGATATCCTGTTAAATGAAAATTATGTACAAGACAAAACTATGTACAAAATATTGAAAGATTATGATGTTTTTTTACAAGAGAGATCAATCAATTTTGAAATGAATTTTACGAATATTCACAGATGGATCGAATCAAAATTAAAGAAAATAAAATTCAAATGTTCATGAAAATTAAAAAAAATTACAATGATCCTATTTGATAAAAGAATGTACAGAAAGATCAACAAAATGATGAAGTATAACAACCAATATGCAGAGAAAATTAATTCTAAAATTAAAAGCTATTCACAAAAGATTGGCTGAAGAGAAGATAAGACTGTACAAGGAAGTAATTAAAAATATCAAGAAGAAAAAAATGTTGTACAATTATTTACATAATGAACAAGCTTATATACAGAACTATGCACAGATTCAAAGTCTGACGAAATCAGCAAAAATATTTTTTGAAAATCAGTCCATTTACCGGGAATGTTTCTAACTGGCCTTCTAAGGTTTGCAGAAGAAAAGTGCTAGGACCTAACTTCTCAGCAATGACAAATGGACCTAACTAGAGACGTTAGAATTTATTATGTTCCCCATTATCCTCATGAGATTTATCTCATTTAAGCACTAAATCACCCACCTGAAATTCTCTGTTAGAACTTGAAGATTGATCAAACCATGACTTAACAATCTGTTGGTGTTTGACAAAATGTTGCTTAGCCTTATCTCTATCTTCTTCTAATTTCAACAGAGTATTAATTCTCTTCTCTATAATTGGATAGTCTTCATCCTGAACAGATTGGGCTAGTTGTAGAGAAGGTAAAAACAAGTTAGGAGGTAGAATAGATTCTGTACCATAGACCATAAAGAAAGGTGAATTTCCAATTGAGGATTTAGGAGTGACTCTATCCGCCCATAGTGCATTGAATAATGCTGTATGCCAATCACGATGATGGGTTTAAATAGTCCTTTTAAGAATTTTCAACAAGTTTTTATTCGTTGATTCCGCTAGACCATTACCATGCGGAAGATAATTCATTGAATACCTGACCATTGTACCTTTCTCTAATGCAAATTGAGTTAATTCAACTGATGAAAAATAAAAGGAATTATAAAAAACAAGGGAGTCAGGAACACCAAATCGCGTAATAATAGAAGAGTCTAGAAATAAAATAACTTGATTGGTATTCACTACCCTTAAAGGTGCAGCCTATTCCTATCGGGTAAAATAATCAGTTGCAGTAATAATATATTTGTGTTGCAAAGAATAAGGTGGGTTTATTGGACCAACTATGTTGATACCCCATTGCTAAAAAGGCCTCTCTACTGTAACTGGCTGTAAAGGAAATCCGGGCTTCTTAACCCTATCTACAACAATTTGACATTCTTGGCACTTTCTGACGAAATCATAAGAATATCCGAATAAGGTAGGCCATAATAGCCAGGACTAAGAATTTTATGTGTTGTATTCTCTCTTCCAAAATGGCCATCTGGAGGACGAGAATGCAATTCTCTCAGGATCATTTCATTTTCATCCTTGTCTAGGAAACGTAGAAAAACACCATCTGAATTCCTCCTAAAAAGAGTATTATTAATTAGAAAATAGGGAGCTAATTTTAATCTAAGACCTCTCGTTTTTCTTGGTTCAAGGTGGTTAGGATAAGTTCTTATTTCTAAAAGAGTCGTTAAATCTGAATACCAAGAATCTTGTAGTGGAGGAGAAAAATCAATTTGCCTAATTAGCAAGGTTTCATCAATGATAGTTTCGAAACTACTATTTGGAAAATGGGTCGCCTCAGTAGCAAGTTTACATGATCCTTGTCCCTTTAATATTGTTGAAGGTTTAATTTTGAGATCATACTCTTGGAGAGTTGTCATCCATGGTGCTCTTTTTTCACCCAAGTCCTTTTGTACTAACATATTTTTAACTGTAGGGAAAGGAGCTATCACTTTGGTTTTTTATTTCAAAAGATACAGACTAAAATGGTTAACTGCTTTAAAAACAGTGAATGTTTGTTTGTCAACCTCATGGTAGTTTATTTCACCTCCCTTAAAGTTCAAACTCATAAAATAAATTGGTACTTCATAATTTTTCTGATTACATTGAGTGAGTACTGCAGCATAAGATACATCATAAGAAAAAGTATAAAGCATAAAATATTTGGTAAAATCCGAGATTAAAATATTGGGGGCCTTTGAAATTACTTCTAATATTTGATTGAATGATTCCTTTTTATTATTACCCCAATTAAAAACATCTTTCTTTATCATATTTTGCAAAGGTCAAGCGATTTCAAAGAAACTAGGAATAAATCTTCTAACAAAATTTATTTTCCCTAGAAAAGATTGCATTGCTTTCTTACTTGAAGGAAAGGTAATTCCTTATATGGCTTGTGTTCTTTTAGGATTAATCATAATTCCATGTTTTGAAACCACGCATCCTAAAGGAATTCCCCATGTTACAACAAATATTGTTTTCTTAGGATTTAGGGAAACCCCATAACTTCTACAACACTAAAATACCTTTCTAAAATGAAAAATGTGATCATTTCGGTATTTAGAAAATACAGTAACATCATCTAGATAGACAACCACTAAATTATTGATTAATCATCTAAAGTACATATCCATTTCTCTTTGGGAAGTAGCCCCAACATTAATCAGACCAAAGGGCATTTTCTGATAAGCGTAAGTTCCCCATGGAGTTCTAAAAGATGTTTTAAGTTGATCATCTCAAGAAACCAAAATTTGGTTATATCTTGAGAAACCATCAAGAAGTGATAGCATCTCAGACCCAGAGACTTTTTGAAGGATCCGTTCCATGGGAGGAACCGATTGATTGTCTTTTTTAGAATATTTATTGAGGTTTATAAAATCGACAAATAGTCTAATGTCACCATTTTTCTTCCTAAATGGAACCAAATTAGCTACCCACTGAGTATGTCGAATAGGAAAGATAATTTTGGCATCTAAAATTTTGTTTAATTCTTTTTTGATTGTTGGTTCTAGAGTCGGATGAAATTTTCCAAGTTTTTGTTGGAAAGGTTTTGATGCTTGTTTCATATGGATAATGTGATGCATGACCAATGGATTAAAATAATTTAAATAATCATATTCCCACGCAAACACATCTTTGAATTCTTTAAATAATTCAATGAACGTTGAGTTTTTTGTAGGGGTGCAATCTACTCCTAAATTTACAGTTTGGGGATTAGATTATGTTTCTAGATTTACAGTTTCATATTTCATTTTTGAACTATTAGTTTTGCAATTAGGAACATATTTAAATTTGTCTTGAAGATCATACAAAATTTCTAATATTATAAATGGGTTAGGAATCGATTTCACCTTATCCAAAGCCTTTTCTACTGAACAGTGATCATATATTATTGTAAAGTCATGCAAGATTTTCATAATGTGTGATCTCGTCAATGGTCAAATCCTTGAAATTTTCTTCATTCATTAGAAAATTCAGAATCTGCAAATCATCATAAAAAATGTGCCACTTAATAATATTATTTGGTATAGAGGGTCTAAAAAATAATTCAACTAAAAAGAAATCAGATGTAAGATTCTCATATGGAATTAATTTTGATGCAACATTTGCTAATAAATCTACTTCTTGATTTTGGAATCTAAGAATTGAAATTATATTGAATGCATCAAAATATGAAATGAGATTCCATACCTCTCGCTGATAGTTTTGCAAATATTCTGAAACACAATGTATTGAATTACAAACCTCCCTGACGATGATTTTAGAATCACCATAAGCAACTAGCACTTTAATGTCAAGGTCTATTACCTTCTTCAAACCTTGGAATAAGGATTCGTATTCAATAATGTTATTGTACAATTAAAATATAATCTATATGATATGCATATTTTGTTTCCTTTAGGATCGATCAAAATGCAACCAGCTCCAGCTCCTTCTTTGGATTTTGGTCCATCAAAATATAAGGTCCAAGTTGATCTAGGTGCAATTACTTTAGTTTCTATAATATGTACATGATCATGATTATCTATATTATCTACAACATTTTTAGATAAAAACTTGGGTTGAATATATTTTTTAGATAAAAACTCAGGTTGAATATGAACTACATTCAAAATTTCTTATTGCTGATTTTTATCAGAAAAAGGGGATTTTTCAGCTTTGAAATTTCCAAAATCAAGCTCATACATATGATTTCCCATTATTGAATTAGAGAAAAGGACTGGTACATTAGGATCATGAAGTTTCGTCACTGTATGCCTTAAATACCTTTCTCTTCCTATTTTAATCTGACTGGACTTACCATTTTTGGGAAATTACAAAGTTGACCAATCTGTTGCAAAGAAACCATTTAAACCTTGAGACCAATATCTGCTTAAAAATAATCCATATACATTAGGAATGTCAGCAACCACAATATCTAGAATCTGATAAATTGAGGTATTACTAGAAAGCCTAATTAAAACATCCTCCATTTCTCCCAAAACCCTCACATTTGTTCTATCAAGTTGAGTAATTTGTGAGTCTGGTGGAATATACTTTGCATTTAGCCTTCGACAAACATACAAAGGCATCACATTAGTAGTTGTTCCAGAATCGACCATACAATTATGGACATTTCTATTAAATATTTCAAAGGTAAGGAGAAATAAAGGAGTTTTAGATTTTGAGTTCTTCCCTATTAGTGAAGATTTATCAGCTGTTGATTTTCCTTTATCATTAAGTACTAAATCACTGTTTTAATTATTAGTAGCTACATTTTGCTGAACACTAGGAACTATCAAACTCATGGAAGGAGTTATAATGGGAACATTGGGCATGGGATATATTTGAAGTAGATCGTACATACTAATGTTTGCATGTCATTTTTCCAGATCTTCAATTATGTCATACTTCTGATCTAACTTTGAACAATTCTGGATTGGCTGAGTATTCCTCCCAGGTTAATTTTGCTTGAGAGGATAAGGATTATTATTGTCCTTACTTGGAGTAGAACTTGATGATTCTCCAGGAATATTTGTAGATGTTCTACGTCAATTGTTATACGCATGTTGACCTGAAGGAGGATTTCTAGTTTCAGAATCAAGTTACCAGACTATCCCAAAAATTACCATTTAACTGTTGTGGTTCTTGAAATTCTTCCTCATTTTCAGATTGTTCTTCTTCTTCATTATCTACGGTTTCTTGATTTGAAGATGTTTCAGATAAAGACAAGACTACTTGAATAGTGTTAAAAATATCCTTGTTGATAGCTATATCAGGAGGTGAACTTGGTTTATTATTAGCAGTCGATGTTTGTCTAAATTGGTTCCTGAAATACCCTCTACAAGAAGAAGATTCCGAATTAGTTTTCTTCAATCCTTCCATTTCATTGATCAATTCCCGAATAGAATTTTGCAGTTGCTCAACGTCGAATGCCTTATCTTTATCTAAAATAGATATTTCAACTTTCTTACAAGGAAAGGTATCAAATTTTCTGCTTCTTTCAGGTTCGTATGACATAGATTCTTTCTCAACTTTAATGGCCTCTTCAAAAGTTTCAACAAGTGTTACCTTGCCATCTTGTTTAACAAACATCCCTACATATTTTGTCAAAGAAGAAGCATATTTTTCTAATATGATATCCTCGGGTGGTTGAGAGGTGATAGGAATTTTGTTTCTCAAAGTGAGAAATCTCTGATTAAAGTATTTGATTCTCTCTTTAGTTTCCATTTTAATTCAATACAATTCAAGAGCTAAAGCAATGGGTGTTTTGTCTTCCCCAAAATTGTCTAGGACAGATTTGTTGAAATCAGTCCAATTTGTGATTGAACCTTGAACTAACGAGAAGTACCAAGTTGATGCTCTCCCTTCAAAGGTTAACGAGAACAGATGATAGACTATGTCCTCATGCTGAACGTTCATGTTATGGACAACTAAAATGAATTTCCTTGGGATAAAAAGATATTATAACATTTTGATGCATTCAAGAGTTAGTGTGTCATGATTAAAATGTTTAAGAGTTAATAAGCATTGAAAAGGAGTATTATAATCATGATTGGAAAGTAGATTCCATAACCATGTGTGAGGCCATGTGTTGTTGAAATTGGGAAGGTTATAGAACTACACAAGTAACCAATGATATTTTTTCTTGTGATTGATGTCTTGGACTACAACCTCTTTTCCAACACTCAAGAGCACTAAAGAAGTATATTCTTGGTGTTTTGTTTGGGTTGAATAGGAATGTATCTAGATGATGACACAGGTATTTGTGAGATAAATTGATGATGAGTCATGGTGTTGTTTGAAACCTTCAACATATCATGGAAGATCCTATGATTTGTCACCATGTAATTCTTGAATCAATGCAAGGATGCATTCTCGTAAATATGCATAATTAGAGTATGTGAACGTTCATGTTGGCGCATGTGTTGATTGAACTGTGATAATTCTTGATGTTATGGTGATGCATAACAATGAATGTTATTTGGTTGCATTTAATATGATAACAACTAAAAATGATTGAATTATTGGTGTTATAATTATGTTATCATCTCATGATTGTTGTGAGTAATGCAATGAAGTTTAAATGTTGAAAACATGAATGATGTTGGACATAGTATTGTCATTGATGTCAAAGTAGAAATCATAATTATTGTATTTGATTTGAAAGGGAAAGATTGATGCACCTAGTTCATAGTCATTGATATCAAACAAAAATGTTTGGAATGCATGTGAAACTTGAATCCATTTTGAAAAAGTATATAGAACAAACCAGATTAGAGAAGTATATAGAACAAACACAATGAGACAATTGTTGAAATGTGCACTTAACAAAATACACAAAATAAGCAAACATGTACACAAACGAGTGAGATGTTTTCATGTCCCCAAAATTTTGTGCTAATCTCCTTATAAAAATAATCAATTATGGCCTATAGTTACCATGTGTAATTAAATTGAATCATGAAAGGGTGATATAGGTCCATAAATTTGAATATTTAATTATTAAATATTTGTTTAACAAGTTGGCAAGGGTCTAGGTGGATCAAGAGGGTGCATAGGAGAATCAACGGGCACATATGAGTTTTCTTCCTCAAAGAATCTTAGAAAATCAATTGAAAAGCAAGAAAGGAAACATAAAAGTAGGAAAGCAACAGAAAAGAAGGAAAGCAACATAAAAGTAGGAAAGGCGAAAGTTTCTCGATTTTTATTAGTTAAAAAAGGAATATAAATAGCCAAGAAAGTACTAGAGGATCTCAGAAAATATACAAGACCTAATTTTAGCCAGTGAGGGTGCATTTGATTATAAAGTGGGCCCACATGATAGTGTAACTTTCCCAAAAGTCAGGCTCATAACCTCTAATTCGAATTTCAAGAATGAAGGAGGAAAAATATATATGATGTTTATTTAAAGAAGGATGATAACCACACCATATTTTTCATGAATTGAAGAGATCTGTGCTTTTATTAGCTTGGGTGATATACCACTTTCTATCATTAGGATATGTGCCCCTTTGCAACCAATAATTAGTTGGGATTTGCATAAATCATTCCAGCTAGAGAATGAGGAAGAGAACATTTAGTTCTTTTCAAGGAGATTCAAGGAAAACTATTAAATTTGTTTGCAGGTATGATCTAAGTCTCAGTATCATGTGTTTGGGTCCTAATTGGTGTGGTATACTTCCATTAGCAACAAATTTCTATTCGTAGTGTTTTCAGTGCTAGTACTATTGATGGTGGAACGTTTGCATGAAAGGGTGGATGCCTCGAAGCATCCATTGGACCATTATACTTCTGAAATAGGTCATGGTCACTCCTCATAGGTTGAATTATAGATATGGAGTTCAATCCTTTCGATGAGATTCAATATACATGCATGGAAATACATTGTATTAAATCCAATGTTCCTATCTCTCTTCCTGGACTTCCTAAGATCCTTATTATTAGTTTCTTCTTGATGTTGCTACTACAATTGCAACCACATATATGTATATAATGTAATTTCTTCATAAAAAATAATAAAGTGTTCCATTCCCATTCAATCTATTCAATTTCTAGTGTTTATGTTCGCCTATGCTCGAATCATTGGAAAAATTGACCAATGTCAAGATTAGATTAAATAATATGTTTTATATGCACTTCCAAATATCATCTTGAAGGTTGTTGTAGTTAAATTAAATATAATATAACCCATCCCAAGCACTAGTTATGAAAATAATGACTCTTAGGTTCCATTAGGAATCATTTGGAAATATGCATTTTTACCTTCTTAGAATTCGATTTTGCACCTAATAAAGCATTTTCACATTTTTGTTGAACTCGAGTCAGTATCAATAATTATTGTTAAAGTTGCAGTGATTCATTCTCGAAGTCCATCTTGTGCACCAATATTGGGACTCATATGTTTAGGTAGTGCATTATGGAGCATGATTTAGGCTCAAGAAACATGGAGTATAATCTTGAGTTAGACTTGAGAGAATGACTAAGCCTTATGTGTAAAGGTTAAGCCTCATGTGTTGAGGAAAGTGATTTGTATGTCAAAGTGATGGTGTTGTACAATCTTGTTTTTCAAGACTAAGGTATTATGTTTCAAGAAGGATCCTCATGTGGTGGTACCTCATGTGTTGTCACTGGTATAAAATGGGTGATATGTGACTAAAAACATGACTAAAAAATGGTGATAAATGTCTAAATTTGGTCAGGTGAGCATTGGCCATAAATTGGTAGTCACGTATCACCCAACCAAATTGGTAATTTATTAATTGTTGTTATTTGGTAATATATTTAGCCATTTATTTGGTACTGCATTTAATCATTCATTTGGTCATTAATTATCACTATTTGGTCATTTATTATTGCTCTTTGGTATTATATATAGTCATTTGTTTAGTCAATGATTGTTGCTAACTAGTTATTTATTTAGTCATTGATTGATGTAAATAGGACATAGATGAATTGAACCACTAACCTCCTGTCTATAAGGCATGTGTTCTTCCATTGAGCTAGCACCCTTTAAGTATATTCTAATTTATAGTGTGCCTTATAATTATTTCCTTCAAAATGAAAAGTAAACTTTAAATTTAGCATCAAAGTAGTATGTGAAACAATTTACAATCACTGTTTAAGAGAATCATAAGAATCCTTCACCAAACAAAAGGAGAAAAGATAAGTATTTTACTTCCTAAGGAAAAAATACCATGATTATAATTCATTCTATATCACAATATATCTTCATATTCATGATATGATCTCTCTTGTTCTTTAACTGTGGACACACGTTCATAAAATCAACGGCATCCAAAATAAATTTAAACATTTCATAGTCCAAATTTATATAAATTTTATGTACCTTTCGTTGAAATTAAAGCTATCCCTTGTTAATGGACCGTCCTCCTTGTTCATAGACGTTGACAACAACTTAAAAAAAACACTCAATACCACATGTTTACACCATATAAACAAGGTGTTTTACATATTTAATAATAAAACTCAAGCTAAATTATAATTCTACTTGATAAATAATAATTGTGATTATAAACCTTGTTCATGGATACATTGGACAATCTAAAAATCACTAAAATTACTATAAATTCAAAATAAAATGATTCATACAAAAATTTCTAACTAAAAAATCACTTTACTTCAATTTTTCATCCTCCTTACCACTAGACCAAAAACATATTGACTATGACCGAAATATTATCTTTCCTTTGCATACATTTCCCACGTAGATTGCTCTGTGTTTTATGATAATTGTGATTCCATATCCCAATGTATCCTTACCCTATTTCAACCACAAAATATTTAAATTTCATTTCATATTTATATCTTCCCTTGTTATATATTTGTGAGAGTTCCCTCTCTAAAAATGGAGAAGCAAGCTCCCTTTCTTAAAGTGGTTTTTTTGATACCTTGGGGTTCACCTTCCACAACCTTGGGTGCGATTCTGAGTGCTAACAGTATCCTTTTATGTTTTTTTGGACATTGGGACCGCAACTTACAAAAAATGTCAGTTATGGTTTTTATTTGAGATGTTTCCCAACCCTCTCAAAAAGAAAAGATTGTCGAGAAAACTTTGTTTCGTTCAATCTTGTAAAAGTATTTGAATCACCTTCCAATTAGTATAGGTTTAACCCTTTTCGGCATGGTTGGACTACCTATGGTAAAGAAGTCTATTTTCCCCTTTTGATGGGAGAGTTCTCCTTTCTACACTTTTATCCTTTTTTGGACATATGAGACTATTGTACCAAAAAGAGACCCATTGGGGTCTTCTTCATGTTTTCAAACACTCTAAACATGAAAACACCATCAAGCATTTATCGTCTTAGGCTCGAAAAAAATACACGAGATAGTATCATACTGATCATTCTTCTATCCCTTCTTTGAGCTCCTTAATCTATGAAGAAGCCCCAAACGGCACCTTTTGGTTCCCACATATATTGCATATAGTATCGTATTATGGCAACTTCCCCCCCCATTGGGTCTCCTTTTATTAGATTACTCTACAATGAGTCTCCTTTGCATCCCTTGCATATCACTTTTCCAGTTACTTCCCAAAGTATCTCTCATTGTAGTCATCCCCCCAATTCCACAACTATGATTCCATCCCCATGAGTTTGTATCATCTGTTGGTAGGAAAACCATGCCATTATGCTCTGAACAAAGGAATTTTGAGTCCCTCGTACTCCATTTCCCATGTTACCTTTCAGTGTCTCAATCCCATTTTTATTACATATATCTTGTTGTTACCCTCCTACTTCTATCAAGGAAACTTCATTTCCTTGGTAGATGTAGGTCTCCCTCTATCGACATCAACATGTATATTCTAGAGGATAGACCTAGAGGTCCTTGTATCTTGGTTTCATCCACCTCATTGATGAGTTCCTTGGACCACTTGAAAGGAGTCATTAGTGCCTTTTGGGTTGGTTGTCTCTCATGTGCTCAACTTTAAATACATAATCACACCATTGAGATTTGTACACAGTATTGGTTCCTTCGTTATTGGGTCGAAGACCTCAGAAGTCACCTGAGTCTATCACATTCGTGAGTCTTTTCGGGACCCATACGGTTTCATGTCCCTTGTTATATCTGGGATGCATTGGCGACAATGTTCAGAAGCCTCTTAATATCATGCTTCTGTATATCTCTAGTATTAGATATCGTTTATTTGACCTCCAAGTTTTTGACTTTCAGTCATTCTATCCATACAATTGTCTACAACTTCAAGTTCAACAGAGCATCGGTTATTGTGATATTGTGTTCCAAGAGAATGCCATTGTTTCTCTGTACAAATTCTTCAAATATTTATTTGTATTCAACCCCCCATTGAGGCCATCATTATGTACTTCTACTTGTATGTATTGATTGAATCCCATTGTTTGAACCTTGACCCCCATTTGTATATTCAGACATTGATATGAGCATGGGTATGCCTGCCTCTTACATATATATGTCTAAGCTTATATGTACTTCATCCATTTTTGAGACGTAATACAAATAAAAATGCATTGGAGTTCGCATGCAGAGCCCTCGATTCCTCCTTGGTTCTCTCTAGCTTCTCCACCATTGTCACCATTTCTCCCTTGATCATATGATATCTTTCATTCATAGGATGAACTCGTGCCCCCACACATCAAGGGAAATCTATTAACACTATAAATTATCTACATAGCTATCTATGGTCTGAACCATAATTATACATCAATATCCCACCATTATTTCCTTCATTTTTACCTTCACAATTAAATTCCACCAAATTTTGTCCAAAGCATCATTATTCCTTCCCCCATAAATATAGGAAAGTTGGGCATTTATTGCAACATAACCCCCATTCTTTCAAAAAGGACCAAAGAACCCTAAAATGAGAATGGGCCAAAAACCATGGATAAATACCATCCATTATGAAAAAACCATGGGTAAGAAAACCTTCGATCATCCTATAAATACATTGTGAAGGTCTCCCCACAAAAAAATTACATTCTTACACTTTTGAAATTTTGACTCCTAAACTTTCTCACTTTCCACACCCTTCTCCATATCATCCCACATTGCACGTTGAGTTCACTTCGTGTAACCCTTGATCCCTTTCTAGGTAACAACCCTTGTTGGAGATAAACTGAGACCAAGATCATGGGAACCATCAAATCACATCCTCAAAAGGCTACATTGGCCCATATTATTGAAATTTATGTTGTATTTATGTTTTACTAGTTAGATCATAAAAAAAAAAAAAAAAAATATTTGTTGCTTAGTGTAATAGTCAAGGTTTACCTCCTCCCTTTCACCATGAACTTTGTTCTTAGATACATATGGTCTAAAGTATGTGCTTTTGCATGTAGCTGGATAGAAATATACACTACATTAATCATCCCTTGTACCCATAGTTTATTTTATCAGATTCCTAGCTTAGGAAAATGTTGTGGCTTCATTAGTTCCCTGGAGAAGTTATCTAGGGACCACCTACCACTTGATGCACTCTCATGAATTAGTGTAGGATCTATAGAGATCAATCCCTAGATATTACGAGACGAAATTGAGTTATGGGAGTCCCACTTTCAGTTCACCCTAGTCAGTTTTGGGTCATGCTTTGATGGGCCACATTCAGTTCACTCTCAGTTAGTTATGCACCTCCTTTGCATGATTTGAGGAATAAGGCACCTTTCCTCACCTACCATGTGTTAACTTTAATGAAGCATTGGATATTTATGCCTACATAAATTTGATGCGAAAAGAAGAAGGATGTAGAAGAGAGAGAATAATTTAGTAAGGGAAAATCAATTACTCATGGAAAAATTGCACAGACATGGAGACAAAATTGGAAGAATATCATTACATCCATTAATAAGAATGAAATATGTAATATAATTCTATTACAAATAGGAGAATTAAAATCCCTGATATAGGATTCAAATCTATTAACCTGGACTGACTCTGGAGCTAACTCAGTGTGGGAAAATCACCACTAGAGATCACTAATGCAACTCTAGATCACTGAAACATTTCACAACCATTAAAACTGCTTTCCAAACAAGGGTTTTAGCTTATCCCATACTTATTTTGGAGTTATCATTCCATCAAGATGGTGTTGTTCAGGAATAAACACCCTTGAAACCTAGGGTTTGGCGTTACCAACTTACTTCTAAAACTTGCAGACAATCAGCTTTAAAGTACAGAAAAGGAATATGAAGAAATGTTGGACTCACTTGATTACCGATGGTTGATCCAAGCTTTGTCTTCTCCTGCTCTACTTCTCTCCAAAGATTTCAGGGATGCACCTCCTTCACCTGCAAAGAGAAAATTATCAAATTACAATCTTATACATGTATATATGATAGGTTATATAAACAACATATATAGTGCTTAATCAAATATATTCATCAACCATGATACATGAAAGAGACTTAACACAAAGTTGGAAGAACAATTCTCTTTATTAACAATTAGTGAATTGGATAAGTGTACAACCCAATGCCTGAGACAAGGACTCCTCTGCAACCAAAGGACTCTGAGTTCTGTTGCTCCAAAGAATTCTGAAGATATACCACCAGCATAACTTTGCTCTCCAAATTGATTCTCCTAATGCCCTCCCCAAGGCCTCTATTTATACTTTGGGAAATAGAGCAGTTTTGAAGGTTGGGGAGGTTGAGACAGTTGAGATGGTTAATGATTAGGGATCAACTAATCTGCATTAGTCATGTATTATATTTTTTAATGTCGAATGGATGTGTACGCGACTATTGATATAGGCAACCCGCGTATGACACCCGATTTGCTTTAAAGGAAACCCGAGTATAGATCTGTACATGGGTTGCAATGAGAATAGCCACGTACAATACGTGGGTTTTCAACAAACATAGTCACGTATGTACATGAGTTTCAATGGAGATAGTCACGTACGACAATCAACACATAGAAAAATAAAATGGCAAGCTGGTTGGAGGGTAAATGCATCTCATGTCATGCCCATCTATAGTGTTTAGGAAAACTTCAATCCTATAGTTTCCTTTTGTGTACCAACATAGGGAAAGTTGGCACTTGGACGAAGAAGTTCCATTTGGGTTGATAATAGATGCCCCATAATGTGTGAGGTCAGAGGGAAACGATGACCAAAATACATTATAATCATTATCTTTAGAGAACTCAGAAGTCCAATGGAGCAGAGGTAGTACCTGAAACAAATACATAGTAATGTCATATGTAAGGATGCTATGTTCAATATGATAGAACACTAGCTCCTTTACAATATTTGAGTACATCATATAGTACAGGTACAAGACCACATATATTACAAATTTGGATCGAAGCCACAATATACAATAATGATGAGTCTTCGAAGATCTGGAAGCTGTGTAAACAAGTACAACATAATCTTGCACAAGTTAGTCCATAGATAGGAAACTAAGGTCTTCATAAACAATCCCAAAGAACCAGTACAATCCAATCCATGTTAATAGATGTAATTGAAGTCGAACATGGAGCGGATTCAACAGATTTTCAATCAATAGGTGATAATCAACAACTGAAGCAAAGGAATTCACCAATAAGGAAAGTGAATCCTGAGGTACATTCATCAAAACTCTAGGTCTTCATCATCAGGAAGTGCTGATGCAGAACCATACTATGACAAGGAAGGCAATAGATCCTCCAACAGATCACAAGAGTGACTAGGAACTGGGTAAAGGATGGGAGACACAAGTGATAACAGATATGACAATGATGGGATCAGGATATAGATCAGACACCGGGTTAATTCCTTGAACAATGAGCATGGAATAGAGATGACCCAAGGTAGCTTTTAACTTTATAGATAGAACAACTAGACTTATCTATCATGTAGGAGAGATGATTAGATTCCCCAGGAAAAACTGACAAGATGAGGGGTAAGAAACTCGAAGTAATAACTGAGCTTAAAGTGAACAGTGAGACATGAGTATCATAAACGACAGAGAGTGCTATGTTCAGGGATTACATGTTGCCACTAACTGAAAACCAAAAGAAAACTTCTTCCTTACCTTCCCTGTTAAATTTTAATGAGTCTAGGAAAGTCAACTCGAGTCTCTCTTCATTTTTTGACAAGATTGAAGAGAAGAGGGAATAATGCTTGATAGTGTCACTGATTCATGGATTTTATGAGCCCGAACTAGTACATGCTCAGTTGGTATTTTCACATTTAGAGAGTCTGAAAACTCCAACAAAGACTCCAAGGGGGTCCTTTTTCATCCAATTTAGTCTCCTGAGGCCAGAAAAGTGTAAAACATACCACAGAAGAACTCTCTTAACTTTCATAGAATAAAGGTGAACCTTTTTCATACTTAGTCAGGGAGGTCCAAAAAAGGTTAAATTACCACCTACCCAATGCTCCTTCAAGAACAACATATAGCTTGAGTTTTACGAGTGTGAAGGAAAGCAAGATCACTCAGAAAGATCCATTTGAGTACAAGAAATGGGGCTTACAACAATAAACTCGATGCTTTGTTCTTAGTGTCTAACGAGCATGACAAAGACATAAAGTATGCTCGAAATCTTTTTAATGTTTAGGTCCAGAGCATGAAAAAGAGAAAATTGAGCTCATATTGGGTGTTCCTTTTCCGTAAATTTAGTCCCTCAGGTTTGGAAAAGTGATAAACCTATACCTGAGAATAATATTTTCAATTCCATAGAAAAGAGAGTGATCCTTTCTCGTATTATTCCACATGGTCCGAGAAAGAGATAACCTACCATCAATGTGGATTCCCATTCATGTATTCTTAATGAGCTTGAACATACAAGTTAACTTGGTAGTCAAGTTTGTTTCAAGGATTCAAACCTGGCCCTAAAGAAACTCCATAAGGGAGGGGAGTCCTATAAAGGGATAGCTTGTAAAAAGAGACCAAAATGAGGCTCAATTTGGCTTGAAAACTAGCTAAAAATATTCCCTTGTACCTAAGACAGCTGTAGCATGAGTATCAAAAGATAACATAGGTTCTAAATGAGGATACTCATGAGAGGAAATCCCTATCCACGTAAGAACAATGGTAAAGACAAGGAACTAATGGTTAAAATATACCATAGTCCGTGGTCAAAATGTTAATCGCTAGGTTTAAGATGGAGTAGGTATAACTGCAGAATGCATGTGAAACAACCAAAAACCATCCTATATGAGCAAAAAACACCTTAAAATGATTATAAACCTATTACAATGCAAAAATATATGGTATTAGTTTTAAAATTATGAACTATAGGGAAAAAACCCACTTGAGAAATAAAATTTCTATAAATAGTTCAAAACATAAATAAAAACTCACCACTTGGATTTTTAGCCATAAAAGACAAGTTTTCACCTCTACCTTCAATTGCTCAGTGTGGACAATCTGGTGGACCATTTCCAAATCTGCAAGTGTCAGGTAATACCACACTCCATGCTCTTCAATTTGATCTAAGCAATTATCAAAATTAAGCCCTAATTTTATGCCCTCAACAAAGAAACACTATGTACGCAGGTTTGCTATATTGAAAGTCATGTACACACGTTCTGTACACGAGTTTCCTGAAGGACAGTCATGTACAGTATGCAACATGCCTTAATAGACAGTCGCGTACACTGCATGAGGTGAAAAAGAAGCATATAGGGTCAAAATTTTGAAATTTTGTATAAGACTAAAGGTTTGCAATTGCTTGTTTACTAGGTTGAAAGATGGTGCTTGAGTGGAGGGAGCGCGAACATGAAGATATGGAACAAGAAGCACTCCAAGATGCCCCCACCATGAATGTTTTACGTTCAAGTGGGTTGTTAAAGTTTTTCTGTACCTCACCTATGTGGGCCAATGTCTGCCTCGTAGACTTCCTAATAAATTATTGGGATCATGACTTGGGCATGTTTGACCTTCAAGGTGAGTCCTTGGAGATTAATTTATAGGATGTCTATTTCATTGCTAGTCTATCATGATGGGGGGCTCCAGTAAATTTGGAAGGCACCAGCAGAGGCGGTGACCCTCTAAGCGTCTAGAACTATATTGACATATACTACGCACCAGACACACAAAAGAGGGGTAGTTGCATCCCTGTTGTACACATACGTGACCTTGCTCTACAGGTATTGACAAGTACCATACTGAGAGTCGTAGGGTCATCTTCACTTCACCTTGTGATAAGGAACCAGATGAGACTAGCAGTGGATTGTATGCAGGGGTCCCTATATGACTGGTGCTTGGGAGTGATCCTGATTATGAGAAAACAACTCTCTAACTACAAGAGAGGAAGGAGGAAGAATTTTGGATATTCTAGCATACTAGTTGCCTTCTTCTTTGAGAGAGTGCTGGTATTGAGCCCTGCAGTACCCTTACCAGTTCGTTCTCCTCGTCATCCTAGGATGAGTAGATGGGGAGATATCTTCCTCCACCAGGGAGGTGGTGGCTCAGTGCAAAGTGTCTATGATGATGACTTCTACTTTTGGTGGGAGCGACAGTTGCCAACACTGGCACAGTTTCCATATGCTAGTATGGACTTCCGTGGTGATATAGACCTCGTCCTCCCTCTAGGAGGAGCATGGGGAGAGTTACGTAATTTTTTATTTTCAAATTTTAAATTTTTTTATGAATTTTAAATATAGAGATATATACATATGTATAAGAGTTCTAATCCTGTAAACATGTCAAAATGTAGATATTGGACCAGTCCGCCATGAAGGGCATCCATGCATGTATGCGCATCCTATATTAGGAGAATACTAGGAGATGATTAGGGTTCTTGAGGGGAAGCTGGCTAGGCTTACCCATAGAGTACCCACCTTACGGATTGAGCACATCCCAACCATCATGCAAAAGTTTGTGGTTGGTGTACCACCTATATGGATACGCCTTTTGAGGCGAGTAGCCAGAGAAGTATTGGTATAAATAGATGTTGTTAAGGCTGCTGAAGTCGAGGAGGCTAAAGAAGCCAGAGTGCAGGGAGACTGAGGGGATCAGGGTGGTCTAAGTGACTAGGGTGGTCTAGCTTAGATCTAGGGAATTTGATGGACTTTGATCCATATTTTGTATATTTTTTGTATATTATACAGCTATGAATGGATCTGAGGATCAGAGACATGACCTATCTATGGACAGATATTCACACACACACACACACACACACACACACACACACACACACACACACACACACACACACACACACACATATATATATTTCCGCTTTATTTACAAATGTTTTTTATGTGTTTGCTGTGTATTTTTATGAAAAATGTGTTAAATGCCAATCCAAGATATAATTATCGTATGCATCAGTTAATGAATTTTGATTCCTTGGAATATGATTGAATGTAATGAACTCAAAATTTCTTTCCAATAACCTAACTTGCATAAACTGACATAATAGAATAGGGTTTCACACCTGATAAGCTCGATTGAGCTGGGAATCCACCAATTGAGAGTCCAGTCGGACTTCCCACTGAGTGATACCACGTGACAAAGCATCCCATAGAAGCTCAATGACAACCCTATATTCAACAACATTATTGGAAACAGGACCTAAACAAGCGCCTCCTGAGGCAACTAACTATCTTGAGGGTGAATAAATGACCCATGCAGCTGAAGCTAGAGTACAAACATGGCGACTGGCACCATTAGAAAAACCTATGATCCTCTCGGAAGACATCTGAAACAACTATAATATGGTATAAAAACACAAAATCGATGATCTAGTGTACATAAAAATACATACAATAAAATACAAGAAAAAGTGCTAAGCCTAAGCATAGTACTTTTTCAGGTAGAGCCCACTTCTAGGCTTAGGAAGCTTATTCCCATCAAAATCAATCAATTCATATGCACCCTTCTTTAACACCTTCGACATGACATAAGGATCCAACCACATAGACCTGAACTTTGCTGCCCCAGGGGTTCTTTGTCTTGGTCCTAGAGCAAAACAAGTTCCCCCTCAAAGAAAATTCGAGGCTTGACAAACTTATCATATTGGCTTTTGACACTATTTTTATCAGCTTGGTTTGCTTTTAGCACATCTCTACGTTGTTCATCAAGATGTTCTAAATGTACTAAATGTTCTTCAAGCTCCGTCATATCAGGTAACACATGAATAGCTATTCTTAAGGACAAGATTTCACATTCAACCAGGGTAATGGCTTCCACTCCATGAACAAGTTGGAAGGGGGAGAAACCCATAGCAGTTTTTACATTAGTTCAATACATCCAAAGAGCAGGGTATAACATGATATGCCAATTAGAATAAGCTGTAGTACTAGTACATTTGAGGATAATTTTCAAGGTTTTATTAATAGCCTTGACCTGAACATTTCCTTGAGGATAGAATGAGGATGAATGTTCTTGTCTAAATCCTAACATAGTAGTCAGTTCCGTCATCATGCTATTTTGAAAATGACTTCCATGGTCAGTGACAATCACCTTGGGTATACCAAATCGTGCTATAATTTGATTGAACACAAAAAAGCTGTAGTTTCCCTGTCAGCTCTAAAGGTGGGCATTGCCTCTACTCATTTTGTAAAATAATCCATAGCGACAATGATATATCTGTGCCCCCCAACTAAGGCTGGGTTACATGTCATGTAATCAATCCCCCACTTCATGAAGAGGCCCACCAAGATAACGGGAAATAACAAAGCGGGATGTGACCACATCTTTCTCGTGTAAAGCTGACAAGGATGATAGCGCTTCATAGCTTCCACACAATCCTTAAAGATCGTGGGCCAGAAATAACCGGCACGTAATATATTCCAGGTTGTTGCTAACCCAGATAAATGACCTCCACACACTCCACTATGGGAATCATTCAGGACAATCTCTGCTTCCTTGTGTGTAAGACATCGACGCAAACCAGAATCTACCCCTCTACAATATAAAGTATCTCCTATGATGAGGTAGTTCTTGGCATGTAGGAGTAGTTTACGTTGTTCCTCCCGCGAGAAAGCTGCAAGATACTTCAAAGTGTTGAGATAGATAAGTATATATCCGTACCAAGGGTCAGAGGTGGAAATCAAGAAGATATGCTCATCTGGGAATGAGTCTTCTTCAATGACTACATCTTCTTCCATTGGAAATTCTGCTATAAGCTTAGCAAAAAATAAGGATTTTTTAGATTTAGCGGAGTGGAAATCCAAATCAAACTCTTGGAGAATGACTATCCATTTGTTGAATTTACCTCCAAAAATCCATCAAGACAAAACATATTGAAAAGGATTAACATTCGCCACTACTATTGCAGTCCTTAGTAAAATGTAGTGACGTAACCTTTGAACAACATAGAGAGCTTCTGAGGCCAACTTCTTGATGTGGGAGTACCTAAGTTCAGGTCTATATAAGGCATGGCTAAGATAGTAAATGACATGCTCTTGGATCTTATCATCCTCCTGGACCAGGACTACCCCAATGGTCGACTCAGAAGCGGCCAAATACAATATAAAATCCCTAGAGTAGCGGCCAAATACAATATAAAATCCCTAGAGTAATCTGGCGGACGCAGTAATGGTGCCGACAACAAAGCTTTTTTCCATTCCTCAAATGCGAGTTATGCAGTTTCATCCCATACAAATTGGGTGTCCTATTTTAACAGGTGCATGAAACCCTTGGTAATCTTGGCATAGTTTACAATGAAATGTCAAATAAAATTGGACTTCCCCTACAGGCTCTGAAGTTACCTGATAGAATGAGGAGGAGGCATATTTACACTGGCCTCTACTTTTAAAGGATCCACTTGAATGCCTTTGTTAGAGACAATGAATCCGAGCAGTCTCCCTAACTCGACACAAAACACACACTTGTTGGGATTCAAGCGAATCTTATAGTATCTACGTCATTAAAAAATTAGACGCAAGTGATCTGGATGATCGATTCTTTTACGAGAATATGCAGGAAGATCATCAAGGTAAGCTTCGACAATGGCTTTAATATCATGAAAGGAAAAATTCATTACCTGCTGAAAGGTTGCCCCAACATTTTTCAATCTAAAGGGATTTTTTTTGTACGCGAAGGTACCCCAAGGACAAATGAAAGCTGTTTTATGTTGGTCTTCCAATTTAATTTGAATTTGATTATATCCAGAGAAACAATCCATAAATGAGAATACTTCACTTCCCACGCAATAATCAATAATTTGATCTATAAATGGCGTGGGATAGTTGTCCTTAGGACAGGATTTGTTCAAATCTCTAAAGTCAATACAGACGCGTATGGTCCCTTGCTTCTTATCAATAGGAACAGGGTTGGATACCCATTTTGTCTAAGATATGGGATAAATAAAACTGGCTTTCAACAGTTTTTCAACTTTAGCCTTTACTGTCACTGCTTTATGCGAGTTAATAGGTCTCAACTTTTTCCAAACAGGTTTAGTGTAAGGGTATGTTTAGATCTTGTGCTCGATTATAGATGGATCAATGTCTGGTATCTCCTCATATGACTAGGAAAAAACGTCACAGAATTCCTTAAACAAGGACATATAGATTGCAATATCCTCAGGAGAGCAGTTTACGCCAATATGTATATTTTCCACAACATCAGGATTTACAGAGATGTTGATAGGGATAGCAGCGAAAATATTTTCCATGTTCCCCTCAGCAAACATTCCTTCCCTTGGTAAGGTATTGATGGGTGTATCAACATCATCTGCCAGTCTCATATGAAACTCCTGATTCTCTATCCTGGTTAGCTCTGTATGAAAATAGGATCGATGGTGAAGATATTTTCAGATCTTATCACGTCCGCACATTGCTTCCAAAATGGCTTCATCAGAAGGTAAAACCATATCTAAACAGTCTGTAGAATGCAAAGAGTTTTCTTCCCAAGCTAGAAAATAGACTTATTCCAGTTCCTCTGATACTATGAGGGGAACCAGAATGGTGTAATGTCCCAAGTGTACATACCTGAACACTCTTCAATTCTATAAATTATATTAAAATTTCTGAACTTGAATTAATTTACACAATGACTTCTCGGACTGGGAAATAAGGGGTTTATTCTGGGAAATTTTGCAGGAAAAAGGAGTGAGCAGTGGGAAGCAACAAAATAAAATTAGACATGGAATTACCTCTCCCCTATCACATTTATATCTGGTTCCATTTAGGTTTCAGAATTCACTTTGCGGAAACCTACTACCACGCTTCTGGGCATTCAAACCGTGAAACTAAGGAGGGTAGTTTGGTATGTTTTAACCAGGGCTTCTGGAAAATTGAAAATGGTTTTTACAGCCTTAATATATCATAAATAAAGGTTTTATATAGTTTTCAGATATTTTGGAAAGTTATGAGAATTTTTGGATGAACTTGGGGTCTTACGGCAATTTTGGCCAAGGAAAACCACGCACAGAGGAGGATCCAAAAGGTGGTACAGACTCATATAAAAATATTTCTAGAGTTTTATATTGGAATTTGGTCTTGTTAGTGACCCACAAGAACTGACAGAGCTCATATTGAGTTAACAGAAATGGTTTTACATCAATTTTACCAAAACTAGTTATTGAAAGCTAGTAATCCAGCTAGGGTCTAAAAAAGATAGTTAAGTCATCTCAAATGCATTTTTGTAAAATATGAGAACTATAATAGGGGTAAATATAAGTTCATTTAATATGTAAAATCCCTTCAGTTACTTCGCCAACTTGACATATTCGTTATATCACTCATTTTTATTCAATTTCCCCCATACATTGCTAAAATAGGCCTTTTAGGAAAAAATGAAGACAAGAATATTTATGAGTAGAGATGTTTCGACCTGATACATGTAATTTTTAGAATATTATGACCCTACAGAACATAAATTACATCATTTACTGACCATTACAAGGATTCTCCAAAAACAAGGGGCAGGAGGCCCAGATCATGACTAGCAAGGGCTGTGAGCATAAGTGAAGCTAGGGCTTCATTGGATATGGACCTGAACTTGATGGAGGCTTCAAATAACTCTATAAATCTTTCAATTCCTGCAATCTAGCACTCCACACCTGCAATGGAAGAAAAGGGGATGGAAGGAGAGGGGAATGGAAGGCTGGGGCTCATCTCCCAGTAGTCTGAGGCACAACACTCAAAAATAATGCTCACATAAGCATTCAGAAATCAAATCAATAACCAGACTGAATCAATGGGATTGAATTCACCTTTTATAGAATTTTGGATGACCTGCTTAGTAAGTTGAGGCCAATGGTGACCTGTGAGAGCAAGTCAACCCCATGGGTGACCTAACCCTAGCCACAAAAGCACCCCCTTTAGGAAATTAGGAAAGTAGGACCATGTGCAATTGTTTCCAAGTCCAAATCATCCTTCACAATTAGAAACTCTGTCTTCCTTGAGTAATTAGCAACTTTGTGCATAAGGTAATCTTTCCTTGTTTTTCATCCTTGCAACAAATTAGAAACTAATTTGGATAGTTTCTATATTTACTATGACATGTTTTTTTTTCCTTCTTTTGCATTGTTTCCATTTTTCCATCCAAGGCAAGTTTACTAGCTTTCCCCAATGCGCCCTCCTGACATGGAAGTCCACATCATTATTGTTCATAATAAATAAAATTACTGAAATAAAATTAAATACATGCCTTAGAACAATTATTAGCAATATTTTTCCTAGGAATAATAATTAATGTCAATTTGAGCCCCTAGGAATTTCATCATAGTCAACACTTTTAATGTCCCAAAATATGGGGACATGACAGTCCTCCCCTCCCAAATTTGCTTGTACTCAAGTAGAAGCACTTCAAAGTGCTGTAATTTGTTCATCATGTAGGAGAACTGGAGCATGAATCCATTGTGCAAAAAGGTTGACTTTCTCCATGAAGCCATCCTGTAAAGTTTCTCCAAAACAAGGAATTCTAGGGTCCCATTGCTTGCATTGCGCCCCCTTTAGTTAGAATGCCTTCCCACACAACTTGTCAAGACAATTTATGCCTGGATCCCATTTCCTCAACTGTAAGTATCCAAACATTAGAATCCACCATACAAATTTATCATCACATGAAATGACATTCATTCTGTGGAAATCATACCACTACACCGAAACCTGGAAATTCTCAATGCAAAGTTGGAAATCTGTCAGATTTCCCCACCCAACATAAAGTTTTTTATGTGCTTGATGCACATTAGCATTGAATCTCATAATGATGTTACTGCAAAGACTTAGGTGTGAGTTCCATGTCCAACCCCAATGAGTATATGAATCATCCAACCAACAAGGATGCCCAAATTGCTCACAATAAGATGATGCATCACAATCATCTCAAAAAATGCAAGCAAGAAAAACAAATAAGCCTCCCCTCATCCCACCTAATAAGGGACTGACACTCCTACTAAAAGGTCCATGTGAACACTTCCAATGGCTCAACTCTCTACCACTGGTCAAATAATGTAAGCATCTATCCAACTGTGTGCAAGGTATTTTCCTGAACAACTTCTCTTGGCACTTTTCTTGCTTATTTATCTTCCACTGATCATGTGCAGAAAGTTTTCTGCAAGAAGACTCCATGTGTGACATGTAATCTTCCACCCAATCCACATGTTGTTGAATGGAATCAAGTTACAGCCATATGTGCCTATGTGGCTTACGGGAGGGTGATGGTGCATTCCAGAAGTCATCATGAACACCTAGGAAACCTTCCAGCTCTTCCTGTTGCACCAACAAGGAAAATTCCTTCTCCCAATTTTCATTCTCACTTGATGAGGATAAAATAAAAGTGTGGGTATAAATTTGGATCAGAACCCTACAATACTCATCCACCCAAATTATGGCTTCCCAATCTTCATCCTTGTCTGACCCTCCCATTGGGAAGAGACTCTTTCCAGAAAACAATTCCAGTTTTTTTTGGAAAAGGCCAAGTGCTTGGTTCTCATCAAAATTGTCTACACAATCCTCAAGCACAAAAAAAATATAATTCACCTCATGTGCATGTGTATGGAAGGTATACAATGGCTGCAATTTAAATCTTTGTTGTTGTTCAGATGTCAAGACAATGTCAGTCACAACAAAAAATTTATTGCAGAAATAAAATTCGTTACCTATCAAGGTCTTCATTCCAAATATGTTTCTATCCACCCAATCAATGGATGAATATAGACTTCTATTTTCTGATCGATATGGAATTTAATCAGCCAACTCTTCTGAAGAAAAATATACCATCCATAGGGTTGTTTCATAAGGTGTCTCCTTCAAAGGATGAATGTCAAACAACCCTGTATTGATGCAAGAAATTCTAGTACATCCTTGATCCTCTATTTTAGTGATATATTTATCTACCCAATCCATGAATATATAATCATCCTTGCATGCTGATTCAATTGGAATGTCCTCAGGAATTTTTCCCATTGCTAGGAACACTTCATCCTTCCTCTCAATCTCAATGAGTGCTTGGCCAAGATTTTCTTCCTCATATCTTTTCACAAGCATCTCCAAATCTACTCCTTCCTCGTGGTTGTCCTCCACATGAGGCTCCTTCAACACATCCAAAGTATTTACTACCATGTGCACATGATTCTTTTCCATGCAATATGGGAGGTGTGGTAAATTTTGAATTTGATCAATCTGTAACCTTGACTCTTGAAGAGCTTCTTGGGTTCTTTTCAAGGAATCATATGTAGCCTCCCATTTACTATGGAGTCTTTCAGACTCTTGTGTTTCCCTCTCGAATTCACAATGGTACATTTCATCCACCATGAGGAGATGTTCTCTATCATATATTAAGTTTATATAGCTCTTCTTCATCTTGGCCATGCCTTCTTTCAGTGCTATGCACTCCTCTAGAAAGGATTCTCCTTCCATGTCTCCACTAGAAGCTTTCAGACAACATCTTGCCACCAAGGCATTGATGTCAACAATGGTTTTCATGGCCGCCCTAAGTTTCTTTCTATCCTCCTTTAGTGATCCACTCAAATGATGTGTCTCACCAAGAATATCCTCCACCAATATTTCTTCTTCTAATAGCTAACATATATGACCATTTTTCTTGTAGAATGAATCCACCACATAAAACTCATCCTCAACATACGGGTCATCCTTTGAATTTACTACACACTCACTTCCATGATGTGAAGTCTTTCCATCCTCCCATGGATCAGATGGTTGTAGGTGTACATGGCTATTGCAAAAATTAGAACTTTTATTATTCATTTTATTCACCTTATCCTCTTTACGGTACATATACTTTGGTGGCCTACTCCTCCACCAAATATTCTTGTTCACACCTGAGCAGTGTGGCCTTGTTTTCTTTTGGATTCTGTGGCTCAGGAGGTGACTGTAAATCTGATATGTATACCTCTTTTGGATCTCATCCAAAAGATGTCTCAACACCCATACATGAGCCAAAACCTTGAGCATTGATCTAGAGATCACCCACCAAGAAACTTGAAGTGCATTCCTCTTCATTCTCTTCTTGGAGTAATGGGAAACAAGCAAGATCTTATGGAGCATCTTCTTTCAAACAACTTGAGGTTTCTCCTTCTTGAATGGTACTATGATCATTACTTGCAGATAATATTCTTGAAGAAAATCCAAAGAATCTCAGAATGCTTGAGCATGCTGATGGATTTGATGACTCTTCACTTTTTCTTTCTTCTTCCTCCTCATTGCTTAGAGAGGTTGAACAACTTTGTTCCTTTATGGATGATTTGTTTCTATTGAAAGAGTAATCATCTACATTCTTAGGATCAAATACAAATCTGCAATAAAAATAATCTTTGAAAGGAATGGATTTACAAATCACTTCCCTCAAGGAAAGATACTCTTTGTAGTGGCGGGGCAAGTTTTCAGCTGCATCTATCATCTTTGCTAAATCCTTCTTAGGATTAGCCATAGAAGTGGATGAAAGTGCTCTGATACCACTGTAATTTCCCAATTCTATTGTACAGAACTGAACACTCTTCAATTCTATAAATTATATTAAAATTTCTGAACTTGAGTTAATTTACACAATGACTTCTTGGACTGGGAAAATAAGGGGTTTATTCTGGGAAATTTTGCAGGAAAAAGGAGTGAGCAGCGGGAAGCAAACAAATACAATTAGACATGGAATTCTCTCTCCCCTATCACATTTATATCTGGTGCCATTTAGGTTTCAGAATCCGCTCCACGGAAACCTACTACCACGCTTCTGGGTAGCCAAACCGTGAAACTAAGGAGGGTAGTTCGGTTTGTTTTAACCAAGGATTCTGGAAAATTGAAAATGGTTGTTATAGACTTAATATAGCATAAATAATTTTTTTATACAATTTTTAGATATTCTGGAAGGTTTTGAGAAGTTTTGGATGAACTTGGGGTTTTACGGTAGTTTTGGCCAAGGAAAACCCTGCGCAGAGGAGGATCCAAAAGGTGGTACCAACTCAGATAAAAATAGTTCTAGAGTTTTATATTGGAAGGTGGTCCTATTAGTGACCCACAAGAACTAACAGAGCTCAAATTGAGTTAAAAAAATGGTTTTACATCAATTTTACCAAAACTAGTTATTAAAAGCTAGTAATCTAGCTAGGGTCTAAAAAAATAGTTAAATCATCTCAAATGCATTTATGTAAAAAATGAGAACTATAACAGGGGTAAATATCTGTTCATTGAATATGTAAAATCCCTTCAATTACTTCCCCAACTTGACAGATTCCTTATAGCACTCATTTTTATTCAATTTCCCCCATACATTGCTAAAATAGGCCTTTTAGGAAAAAATGAAGAGAAGAATATTTATGGGAAGAGATGTTTCTACCTGATACATGTAATTTTCAGAATATTATGACCCTGCATAACATAAATTACATCATTTACTGACCATTACAAGGATGCTCCAAAAACAAGGGGTGGGAGGCCCAGATCATGACTAGCAAGGGATGTGAGCATAAGTGAAGCTAGGGATTCATTGGATATGGACTTGAACTTGATGGAGGCTGAAAATAACTCTATAAATCTTTCAATTCCTGCAATATAGTGCTCCACACCTATAATGGAAGAAAAGGGGATGGAAGGAGAGGGGAATAGAAGGCTGGGGCTCATCTCCCAGTAGTCTGAGGCACAACACTCTGAAATAATGCTCACATAAGCATTCAGCAATCAAATAATCAACTAGACTGAATCAATGGGCTTGAATTCACCTTTTATAGAATTTTGGATGACCTACTTAGTAAGTTGAGGCCAATGGTGACCTTTGAGAGCAAGTCAACCCCATGGGTGACCTAACCCTAGCCACAAAAGCACCCCCTTTAGGCAATTAGGAAAGTAGGACCATGTGCAATTGTTTCCAAGTACAAATCATCCTTCACAATTAGAAACTACACCTTCCTTGAGTAATTAGCAAGTTTGTGCATAAGGTAATCTTTTCTTTCTTTTCATCCTTGCACCAAATTAGAAACTAATTTGGATAGTTTCTATCTTTACTATGACATGTTTCTTTTTCCTTCTTTTGCATTGTTTCCATTTTTCCATCCAAGGCAAGTTTACAAGCTTTCCCCAATGCACCCTCTTGACATGACAACCTTAATTCCACATCATTATTGTGCATAATAAATAAAATTGCTAAAATAAAATTAGATACATGCATTAGAACAATTATTAGCAATACTTTTCCTAGGAATAATAATTAATGTCAATTTGAGCCCCTAGGAATTTCATCATGGTCGACACTTTTAATGTCCCAAAATATGGGGACATGAAAAATGGGATCAACAGTGGTTTGGGTGATAACTTGGTAAGCCACTTCCACTATCAATAAGGGCACTTTAGGTTCATGGTGGGAAGGGAGAACCCAAGGATCAGTCCTATCAACAACTGTGGCTATGGACCTCTCCACACTAGTAGAACCTATATAGTTAATCAGAGTTGGAAGATCAAATGTGCCCATCAATGATGCATGCATTCTAGCCCCTAAGCTCTCTCTAGTAGGTTTAACCTGATCAACCAATGGCATAGTGGACTCATTAGAGTCCATGCGGCATTTTCGAGTGAAACTGAGTTGGTCAACAGTAACCAAATTCCCTTCGTTTGGAAACACTACCACTCGAAAAATGGTCGATGCAATAGCAGACATGGCATAAGTCCAACTCCTTCCCAAGAGCAGGTTATAATCCAAGGCTGCATCAATCACCTCTACCTAAACAGACATTGCTTTCCGTGCCAGCTTAATTTCAAAAGCCGGTAGGATACCATGCGGATGGAATGACCTTCCATCGAAAGCGTTAAGTAGGGTGTTTGAAGGAACTAGCTCTGGGGACCCAAGAGCTTTCCAACAAGACAAGGACATAACACATGCAAAAGCACCCTCGTCGACAACTGCCCTTCCAATGGTATTTCCATGATGGATGACATCTATCAATAAGGATACATGGTAAGGTAGGTGAATTTTGACATCAGACAAGTGAAATTTCGCCATGAGACTTGATGAGTCCATACTACCTAAGGTTTCTAAGAGTGCATCTCATTGGGTGGGACAACTATGTAACACCTCTAAAGCCGACATTGCACAAGGTTTCTAGGCTAAGTCTTTAACTACAGAGTAGTTGGATGCAGCCCCAGCATTAGTATTATGCAAGGTCTTCTTAAAGACACCTTTCAGTATCTTGGTCATAGTTTCAATAGGTTTCTAAATCATGAGAGGGTTAGAAGTTTCACCTATAGACTTACCCTTCTCAGAGGTCTCTTTTTCATATTTCTTATTCCTAGTCTATAGCAGATTTGAAGATCGAACGATGTTGATATAATTGGGGTTAGGGGCATTTGGAGTGCCCCTTGCTACATTTGAAGCTGAAGCAGAATTCTGTCCTCGGGGTAAAGGATCCTTCAAGACAGCCGGTTGTTGAGATTTTAACAACTTATGGGCTTGTTCCATAAGGGGACAAAGATGGGTGAGGTGATCCTCATGGCACAACTTACATGGGAATTCACCTTTTTATTTTCTTTCTTTCCCCCATCAGCATTGTTTGCAGGTTTCTGCTTGTTTTGGTTTCCCTCCCCTTTCTTTCCTCTCTTCTTTTTCCCACCGGGCTACTGATTTCCCTTCTGAGAGGTTTGTGCAAAAACATTTTCATTTTTGGGTGAGGGAGCAGCCTTTGCTGCCTCCACCGTAGAATGTTTGACGAATAACTGATGGAGCTGTTTGGCCAAAGATTCTACAGTGGGAGAGTTTATGGAACCAACCACACCATCGGCATGGGGTCCAGGCTTAGGTTTCTCTGCATTGTGGGTTGGCCTTGGTGCCTCAAGGATAATCTCATACAAGATCCTAGATTGAGAGTAAATCAAATCTAATTGCTGGGCCCTGAGGACAGCTTCATCCTCATTCATCACTCTTGAAGTAGATACGTCCTTAGATATATAAGGCAATAGGGATTTAAGGAACCAATCTAATAAAAACTTAGGAGGAATAGCGACTTTAATAAGGCTCTTCCACCTCCTCCACTCTTGGATGAGATCCAAGATGTGGGTGGCCTTGTTCTACTTGAAGGTAGATAACAAGTCCGTTCTGAAATCGTATCGGATCGAAAGCTAGAAGTGGCTAAGGAACGCATTAGCCAAGTCCCAAAAACTACTGAATGCAGCAGAAGGAAACTCAATGTACCATTTTGCTACAGTACTCATCAAGGTTCTTTGGAATAGCCTCAACCTAAATGAATCTTCATTCAGTGAGTTGGAAGAACACCATAAATGAAAAGTGGTGGTATGAGCCCCAGGATTTTCACCAACTTTTCCTTCGAATTTTGGGATGTCCGAAGGGAGATTGATGGGGACAGGTGGCCAAGAGGAATCATGCCTCATCGGTTCATTCATCAATTTAAATAAATCTGGCAAGTTTAACATTTCTAGGAAAGGAAGCTTAGGTTTAACTGAAGCACTAAAAGTACCAGAATGGGGATTAGAGGGACTTGCCACCAAATTCCCATATGTGAAGGTGGGGTTGCCCCCAGCTACTAGTTGTGAAGTGGATGGGTTACTTTGGAATGGATTCCATTCGTAAGCCATAGGATTGTTGGTGTGAGGTGCAGTATAAGAGGTTCTAGATTCCTTAGTTGAAATTAGGGTTTGAAATACAAGAGCAAGTATCCCTCTGCTAAACAATGGAAAGGGGGAGCTCATGAACGAGGTCAAAACCAAAGTTTGAAAACCTTAACCATAAAGGTTAGTGTTTCCAAACTACACCCCTACATAAGAGGGTGATGGGCCTATGTATGGAGTGGATGGGGGAATGTGCCCCCCATTCCAAGGAAATCCTTGGACAAAATCCAAGGATCCTACTGGACCACTCTGGGTAGTGTGTGTGAAGGAGGTAGTAACTGTAGGTATACTAGGAATACCAATAACCATACCACCAGAAGCAACTGCTAGGCTTGTGGGAACTGGTGGTTGAACCACCCGGCTCGCTGCAGTTAAGGGCATAGTAGGTATGCTTGATCCGGGGATACTTACCAGGGGAGGTCACACCCCTTCAGCTGGAGTGGATGAGGTGGAAATAAAAGAGCTTTCTCCTACAGTAGACATTATCCTGCCCATATGGACACCAATCACAGGTGGATCAAAAGGATGAACCTGGATGATCACTAGATCATTTAATTTAGTCAAGGGTGTATTAAAATTCCTTGCAAACTCATCAACCTGCAAGTATTCTATCTCAACTGTGTTTAAATCAAAATGGTTTGCCCTAAATTCTGGTTCACTCGGAACTTCACTGACTCTTATTGGTTCAAAAGAACCGTCTGTGTCTAATATCCGCCTTTGAGGTGGAGGTGGAGGTTCCAATGTGATGAGAGGAGGAAGGTCTTGCAACCTTCATGACCTTTTGATAGGTTATGGATAGTTTGGTCCTCCATAATTGTAAATTTAACTATTCAAACCCTAAGTTCAGCTAAACACAAACAAACCACAGAGCAATCACTATGAAAATTCCTAAAGTCTCAACAGTCAACAAGGGTAAACGATATACTTTCCTAAAGAAAGCTGAAAGACAGTTTCTTGCCGTCCTTGAAGAGGTTCTTTGGCACAAGCGAAGGAATCACCCACTTCCCTCCTACACTTTCAACAAGGGTTACCTTCCAAGCCCATCCAAGGTGAACCAAAAATAGCCTTCCGGTTTACCTATGTATAAACCCTAGATGTCAAGAGACTAGAGGCTACCTTAACTACACCAATAGTCTGGGGGGATAGTCACAAGCCTGAATCGTATGCATTGGCAAGGTAGCTAAGACTGAAACTCTATCTAGGATAGAATCCCCATATGCGTAAAAACCCTGGTTTATGTTTCGACAAGGAATCAGAGGGTTATCTTTTCAATCAAATTCCTCCACGCAGCCTCGTGCTTGGATTTTGTTTGAGAGGATCTTCCCAGATACTATCAATAAAGAGGAGGATTTACCTATCGATTGGCCCACTATGTCTGAATTTAAATACTTATGGGGAGTTTACACTTCCTATCCCACAAGTCTAGCGTAAGCTAGTAGGTGTATGGCCCTAAAAAACAAAAATTACTAATAAATTTTAATTATTGCATTTATTTTAAGGGCTATTTTTTACTCGGAAGGAAAGTGGAGTGAAAGACTATGATGTTTTTGACTCGATAAGAAATGTAAAAAACCATAGGTGTATACTTCCAAAGAAAATTATCACTACTTAAAAAACAAGCTTCTCTTTTCTTTTTCTTTTTTTGTAAATGTAAACTGATGAAAATGCAACGATAAAGAGAACACTAAGACTATATTTTTGTAATTTTTGATATTATATTTAAAACTGAAAACAAAACTATTGTATGCAAATCAAATGCAAAAGCTTATAATGTTTTCTTTTCACTTTTCAAATTGATCAAAGACTACTATGCACCTAAATGCACAATACTTGAGTATGCTTGAATAAACTAACTGTATAAAGTAAGCAAAGTGAAGTAAAACAGATTAATAAAACCAAAGATCAACCACCTAAGGAAGACTTGGAACCCTATCTTGGGTATACACAATGAATGGAAATCACTGAAATTAAATAAAGGCAAGGAGAAAACTAATACTATTCGAAAATAGAATGGGATACACAATGTCTAGAACCCTGATCACTGATTCAGACAACCAGCACTTGAACCTATAACCCAACAGGAAAATCCACTTCAAATTGCTAACAGAAAGACAATCCAAACAATAAGAACTCAAGGGATTTACAGGAAAGCACAAGGTATGGCTAACAAGGTCATCAAACTCATAGTGTTATGCTCATAGTGAAGGCTACTCAACAAAACAAAATTTATAGAAGGACAGGGACAAGTAAACCAAACCTAAAATTTTTGTTGCTCAGGCTTGTATGCAACTGTGTACAAGGGAAACCCATGTACTGTATGCGACTGCACTATAGAGAAACCCACGTAAATAGACCTCTGTACACGACTGTGTGTAAGAGAAACCCGCGTATAGGAGTTCAATTTTTCAAAAAAGGAAAAATTATCAAGGACTTCAAAGCACCACTACAAATCTGAACCAAGACAATACACCACACACTGAATCAAGGGAAATACTGGGCACTAATCTACAGAGCTAACCCACAGCAGTCTGGGCTCCCAGCTGAGTCACCAGTTCTGTTGTTAAGGAATAAACACCCTTGTAACCAAGGGTCTAGGGTTACCAACTTACTTCTAAAGCTTGCAGACAATCAGATTTAAAGTATAGAAAAGGAATAAGAAGAAATTTTGGAATCACCTGATTACCGACAGTTGATCCAAGCTTTGTCTTCTCCCGCTCTACTTCTCTCCAAAGCTTTCAGGGATGCACCTCCTTCACTTGCAAAGAGGAAATTCTCCAAGTACGATCTTATACATGTATATATGATAGGTTAGATAAACAACATATATAGTGCTTAATCAAATATATTCATCAACCATGATACATGAAAGAGACTCAACACAAAGTTGGAAGAAGAATTCTCTTTATTAACAATCAGTGAATGAGATAAGTGTACAACCCAAAGCCTGAGACAAGGACTCCTCTACAACCAAAGGACTCTGAGTTCTACTGCTCCAAATACTTCTGAAGATATACCACCATCATAACTTCTCTCTCCAAATTGATTCTCCTGATGCCCTCCCCAAGGCCTCTATTTATACTTCGGGAAATAGAGCAGTTTTGAAGGTTGAGGAGGTTGAGACAGTTGAGGTGGTTAATGATTAGGGTTCAACTAATCTGCATTAGTTGTGTTTTATATTTTTTAATGTCGAATGGATGTGTACACGACTATTGATATAAGAAACCCACGTATGACACGTGAGTTTCTTTAAAGGAAACCTGCGTACAGATATGTATGCCGATTTCAATGAGAATAGTTGCATATGGTGCGTGGGATTTGAACAAACATAGTCGTGTATGTACATGAGTTTCAATGGAGATAGTCGCATACGACAATCAACACATATAAAAATAAAATGGCAAGCTAGTTGGAGGGTAAATGCATCTCATGTCATGCCCATCTATAGTGTTTAGGCAAACTTCAATCCTATAGCGTCCTTTTGTTTACCAACATAGGGAAAGTCGACACTCAGACGGAGAAGTGCCATTTAGGTTGATAACATATGGAAGAGTGGATCCTTGTATATGTGGATGAAAATGATTGCAAATGCTTCATCCAACTTATTAATATGCTTCAACTTTTCAAGAGGTTTTTGTTCGACCTCTCTTCCCATGCTGACCTTGTATAGACCTTTTTTGTGCATGAAAACCTACATATCATCCCTCCAATCAAGATAATTGAAGGGTGTGAGGATTCTGGGTGTCAAAGATCTTCAAAAAAATCTTCAATTTACCTGCAAAAAAACTTCAATTTGAATTAAACAAATTCAAACACTCTCCACTTCGACATGTGCACTTTCTCTGGGTACATCGCACCTGGATATACTTATATGGAGAGAATCCCGAGGGAGGAAGGAAATAATACTAGGATTTCGGTGGAACCCAATTGCTTCGGGTACCTCAATGGACATTTTTGTGGTTTGAAGCTATCCCAGATACCTGCTTTGATACCATGTTAACTGTAATTAAGCATAGGATCTTCAGGCTTGCATCAATTCAACGAGAAAAGAAGGATGCGGAGGAGATAAGAATTCAATTAACATTGATCAATTACTCATGGAAAAATTGCACACACATGGAGACAAAATTGGAAGAATGTCATTACATCCATTAATTAGTATGAATGTGTAATACAACAATGTTACAAATAGGATTATTCGAATTACTAAGACAGGATTTGAATCTACCAACCTGAACAGACTCTATAGCTAACTCGGTGTGGGAAAATCATGACTAGAGCTCAGTAATGCAACTATGGACCACTAAAATGGTTCACAACTAGTTAACTGATTGAGTTAGGTGAGAAAAGGAACCCTACTTTCCTCAAATCATGAAAAGTGGCACTAGGATGACTGAGACTGATCTAACTGATGAGAATCAGAGAATAACTGAACATAACTGAATACCTACTGGGGTCAACTGCTGGAGACTACTGCTGGCACTCAGAGTGGGATCCTAAATTATGTAGATTGGTCCCTTGAGCTCCTAAACTCATGCAGATCGATGCATTGAGTCTTAGGTGTCCCTCAGGCAAGTCCCCCACACACTAGTGAAGTGGTAATGAACTCATAAGTTAGGAAAACAAATATAGATTATGGTGTTCAATGAAGTATTAAATAATAATCCCAACACCCTAGTTAGTTAACTGACTTTTCATTGTTTCAGTTGCCTGGAATTGCACTAGTGATTCTTTAGTGGTGATTTTCCCTAAGTTAGTCATGTATTGAGTCATGGGACTCGAATAAATCCTAGAATATTCGAATGTCCTTCTTTGTTTTATGGATGTATTACATACATATTAATGAATATTGTGTCCACATATTGTTGATAATTGAGTGTTCCATCTATTCTTAATTTCACTATGCATGATTAACAATTTTAACATTGTAACTCCTCCTCTTTCATTCTTCTTTCAATGTAAGGTTTATAATTTTTCATGGTATAATATCTCTATAGATCTAGTTTACCTTCAAATTGATATTTTTATGTAGGTTTAGTGAAGAATTCAATAGAACTAAGTTTCCCTTATAGTTGCAAAATGGACAATTCAATTAGCTTGACACCAAGAATCATCACCCCCTTCAATTACCTAGATTGGAGGGTATATATGCATATAGTGTTGTGCAACAAGGGTCTGTATAGGGTTACAAAGGGAAAGGAGGTTGAACCCCAACAAGCTTTAGAGAAATTGAAGTACTTGAACATGTTGGATGAATATTTTTTTTATGTGTATTCATATCACTAGGTAGTTTCTCTTCCATCTTGATGGATTAAAAACCACAAGAAAATTATGGTAGAATACTAAATCATTGTTTGGTAAGAAGTATGAGCTAAGATGACACATTTTGGAGAAAGAATTGACTTTTCTTCAACCCAACAATTTTGAAACCATCTAGTAGTTTCCACCAAATTCAAGTCTTTATGCATGTAGTGTAAACAATGTGGAATTGACAACAAGGGTGAGCAATTGGTGTTATCCATTTAGAGAAATCTTAACTCTGAATTTTCATTTTTTGTTTCCTCCTTCCACTCCAAGAGAGTGACAACCCAAAACTAGTGAATCCCTACACTTGATGCATTCAATTAATCCCTTATCTAAGAACAAGATAAGTTGATCCAAATGGGATTACTAAAATCTTCCAAGAATCAAGCTCTTTTAGTTGGGGAGTCTAAGAATGCATAAGAAAATGGGAAGAAAAAGGGGAAGGACAATAAAAACACTAAAACCAAACCAAAGGAGAAGCTTAATCCTTCATATTTAATCTCAGGTTCCAAGACGGACAAGCATAAGAGGTTTGAAAATACCAAGTTTCCATTTTAAAAAAGAGGAAACCATCCATAGAATCTATGTATGAAGAAAAATATAGATCAAATGTCCAGAATGGTTCAACATAATAACATTTCCCTCTTTGAAGGCACAAGAAAGACTGATTTTGGAAGCAATATCGATGATCATGAGATTTGCCATGCATTGAAGGATGGATTTTCACAATCCCAAGCCCTCATTGATTCAAGAGACTCTAGCCACATGGTTTCCTACAAAGAACCATTTCCTTTTCTATAACTCATTAGTATTCCTAGCATACACATTGGATATGATTCTAAAATCCCAGCTATTAGGAAGGGTTCAGTTCAATTCAAGCAAGAGTGTTCAATAATGTTCTGTATGTTCCCTCCTTAGTAGAAAATTTGTTGTTTATTTATCAAATGACTGACACCAGTTCACTAAATAGAGTTGTTTTTTAACGTAACAAAGTTGATATATGAAATATATATACTGAAAAGATGATATCTAAAGGTGCTACAAACCATTCCTTCAAGGCATATGACTTCTCACTCTTTTTACCATACTCACATCAAAGTGTCGTATTGACCCATGCCAATGAGACAAGTAGAATATGGCATGAGAGATTCAACCATCTAAACTTCAAATACCTCTAGTAGTTTCACAATGAAGAAATGGTGGAGGGAATTTCTCTAATCAAGTCCTCTCAAGGCGTCTGCAATGGCTTCCTAGTAGGGAAGCATCTAGAGAAAAAGTATGATTTTGGGAACAAAAGAAGAGCTTGTTCCACACTTTATTTGAGACACAATGATGTCTCAGGACCAATGCCTACAAATTCTATGAATGGATCCAATTAATTTTTGACCTTCATTGATTACTACTCCAAGTATTGTTGGATCTAATTTATGAAGAAGAAGTGAGAGGTGTTTGAGACCTTCAAAGTCTTCAAGTCCTTAGTTAAAAAAAATGTTAGGAAGAATATCAAAGAACTCAAATCATACAATGGAGGAGAGTACATCAAAAGATAGTTTCAGCCATTATGTGCTTAAAAAGGTATTCATTTACAACATTCAGTACCATACACACCACAAAAAAAATGGTGTGGCTAAGAGGAAGAACTGGTCATTGAAAGAGATGGCCACATGTCTGCTTGAAGAAAGGGATCTTCTACCATATATATGGGATGAAGCAGTGAACTATGCTTCATACATATAGACTAGGGTACCTCACAAGTTATTGGTTGGGGTCACTCCATTCGAAGCACTGATGGGACATAATCCTAATGTCTCACATATGATGGTTTTTGGCTCCAAATACGGGGATAAAATGCCATATAACAAGAGAAAGGTATTCAAATACCAAAGTAGCAAATGCATTCTATTAGGGTATGAGAATGATGAAAAATATTACAAGTTGATGGATATTGAAATGAGGAGATGCTTCATAAAGTGGAGTGTCCAATTTAATGAAGATCCATTAAATGATCTATAGCCAATTGAAGTGAAAGGTATAATTGCTCTACCTACACCCTTTCCATATAATGAAGTTTCTTTTGATGATTCAGATTTAGAATATGAATATGAGGATCAAGAGGAACCAGATCTTGATATTGAGTATGATGATCAAGTAGATCTAGATCCATATCTAGCTCCTTCTCCAAATCCTAGGCCTAAATGGGATCAAAAACACATTGAAGTCATTGGGAACAATTTCGTGGTTCCATCTTACTGAAGGAGAACCATATCTCAATTTCAAGATGAGAACCTTACGCTATGTCATACACTCCACTTCTCCCAGAGAGGTGCTAAATGATGTTGGGGAAAGATCCACAGTACTACAAATAAGGTTTTCCATGATCCAAAGTGGTGGGTATCCATGGATTAGGAATATGAATCACCATAGAATAACAAGACGTCGGATCTTGTCACCTTACCTCTAGGGAAAAAACTTGTCTAGTGCAAATGGATATATAAAACCAAACTAGCATCTAATGGATATACCACCAAATAGAAGGCTTGGTTATTTACAAATGGGTATTCACAAGTTCATGAGTAGGAATACAACAAAATAGTCACCCCTATTGCAAGAATGGATTCCATAAGGCTAGTTTTTTCCATTGCACCTTCGATGAAATGGGAGTTAAATCACATGGAAATGAAGAATGTCTTCCTCCATGGTGACTTGGAAGAAGAGATCTACATCAAAAAACTTGAGGAGTACAATAAACATTCTTTCTTGGGTATGCAGACTAAGGAAATCATTGTATGGGATGAAGTAAGTCCTAAGGGCATTGGATACAAAAATGCATGCCTTTTTACTATCACATAGGTTTGAAAGGTGCAAGTTTGACTGCAATGTCTTCATGTAGTAGAAGGGAGATTGCTTACTGTTTATTGTATTTTATGTGGATGACTTGCTCATCACCACCGGTAACTTATGGATTAAGGGAAATCAAGTCAAGCTTGATCAATGCTTTCTCCATGACATATATAGGGATGATAAGGCATGTTATTGACCTTGAAGTGAACCAAAAATATTCGGGGATCACGATTTCACAGTCCATATACATAGGTGATTTTATCAAGAGGTTCCATATCAATAATTTCAAAGTAGCATCCTTGCCATTCCTATCTGGCATTAGATTAGAAGAAGGTGGTTCCACTCCCCTGATTGATAACACTCTCTACATAGAGTTGATTGGTATGTTATTTTACTTGAATCATTCAATACTAGACTTGTCATATGTTTTTAGTGTTGTTTCTAGGTTCACGCAAGAGCCACATGAGTTGCATTGGGGGGAAGCAAAGCACTTCGTGCATTATGTATAAGGTACTAGAGAGTTTTGTATTCACTATTCTACCAGTGCTCAGCTAGATTTGGTTGGTTTTACTGACTCAGAATTGGATGGAGACAATACTTACAAAAAAAGTGCAATGGGTTTTTTTCATGGTGCAATCAGGACCAATTTTCTAGTCAAGCAAGAAGCAATTATAGCTTGCACTCTCTTCAGCTAAAGCAAAGTATCGCAAGGCTGTGAATGTAGTTATTCAGGTAGTTTGGTTACATGGGATTTTGACAAATTTTAACATTCACACTTCTCCTTTAGTATAAATTTTATGTGATAATCAAAGTGTAATTAAAATTTCCAGTGATCTAGTGCAAAAGCAACAGAGAAAACACATTGAAGTCAACATGCACTATATCGAGGAGCTAGTGCACAACACGACCATCACATTGTATTACTGCCTTATAGAGGAGTAGGTTGCAAACATTTTTACAAAGTATTTCATTGAAAGGATATTTTTGTATCTTACATCTATACCTGGTGTGAAGGCTTGATCCAGTTCCCTACTATACATTTTTAGGGGGGGGTCCGATGATTTTTTCCCCATTTCCTCATTTATTAATTCGTTACTTTTTCAGTTTTGTATGGGTGGAATTTGGTCTCAGTTTCCAAGGACCAGGTTGTCTAAATTTGGATTAAGGGTGGGTGTTAGGATTATTGTAATATTCCCTTATCCACCATAGTTTATTTGATCAGTTTCCTAGATTAGGAATATGTTGTCACTTCATTAGTGTCATGGAGAATTTATCTAGGTCCCACCTACAACTTGATGCATCCTCATGCATCATTTTAGCAAATCTAGAGACCAATCCCTAGATTTTAGGAGACTACACTGAGTTGTGGGAGTACCACCTTCAGTTCCATCTCGTTAGTGTTGATTCATGATCCAATGAACCACATTCAGTTAACTCTCATATAGCTATGCACCTTCTTTGCATGATTTGAGGAATAAGGTTCCTTTTCTTACCTACCATGGTCAATTAACTGACTGTTAGTTGCTTTAGTTGTCTAGAGTTGCACTAGTGAGTCTTCAGTGGTGATTTTCCCAAAGTTAGTCATGTCTAGAGTCATGGGATTTGAATCACTCCATAGGATTCGAATTTACTTATTTTTATTTTGTATGTACTACATACAAATTAATTAATCTTGCATCCATCTATTGCTTCTAATTTAGTGTTCCATCTATGGTTAATTTCACCATGCATGTTTAACAATTTCAACATTGTAATTCCTCCTCCTTCATTCTTCGTTCACTGTAAGGTTCTATTCGTCCTAAAAATCTTGTGGAATTGTTAATATTATAATATCAACTTGAAAACATTCTCTTAAATGTGAATAACCATAACAAATCCAGTGGAAATTTCTCAAATAAAAAATCTAAGACTCAACCTAAGCATGTGTGAAGACACATAAGTATCATAATTAGTTACATGGTCAAAGTGATTTAAAGAGAAATTTTATATCCTAACTTGATAAATGCCCAATTATTGAGGGTATTTTGGGTTTTTGAAGGTGAATACGTTTCCCATTTTTTATACCATATGGTTTTATCAACTATAGTATGAGCATTTGGGCCATTTTATCTGAAGGAAAAAATAGAGACAACATGCGGTATTGTTACTATACAAGAGTTTAAACTTCAACAAAAGAAACAAAGTGCCACTACTTGGCATTGTAAATAAATTTCGGCTCCTTTTTTAATGTCTTCCACTACATAAGGTATTAAAGTGTGGAGAATAATTAAGATCCTTAAAGAAGGATGGTGCAGACAATAGGCATATTTATTCTCTAAAATAATATGACTATTAATCATAGTTACTCCCTGGAATTTATTTTAACCATTAGTTGTTTCTATTAAGGTTTCATAAGAATATTTATTGGAAAATGTTGGTGATTCTTACCTTCCTTGGATATTTAAAGGATTGATTTTTTTTACCAACAAAATAAATCATCATTCCAATGTTATTTGATATTTGTTATCTATAGGATAGGGAGGTGAATCTTGCTCTTACTAATGCATAAGTTTCAACATCCCTAGCTTGTTGATATAGTTCTTCAATCATCACTTCAAATGCATGAAAATATGGAGGGATGCAAACATGGAGTGATAAAAATATAAATACACATTATCACAATACTCATTGTTAATGCAAAAAATTGCTCAACTATCCTAAACTATAAACAAACACCATTTCCCTATCATTTTCCCTTGTTTTTGACCTCCATACCTATGTTTTACCCTTAATGTCTCTCAAAAATTTCAAAAAACATTAAAAAGAGGTTTAAAACCCAAAAAGTGGCTTAAAAACCCAAAAAGGGGGCTTAAAAACCCAAAAAAGAGCTAGAACATAGAAAAGGGGCTAAAAACCCTAAATATAGTTTAAAACCCTAAAAGAGAGATAAGGCCAAAAAATCATTGTAAAAATAGGGTGGAGGTCCCCATCAACAAGATTCGAATCTCCTTTTTTCCATTATTCAAATCAGTGAGTACATTGAGAACCCACTCTTCTCAAAATATTCACACCAGCCAACCATCATTTCATAGCCACGCCATTCCCCATCCCGTATGTTAAGGTATCCTCCGTAACATACAACCTGTGGAGAGGCGGTCAGTATCCAAATATCAGGGCACGGTGGCCCACTTTCAAGCAAGGGTATAATATTCTTTCTTTTATTTTAATTCTTGGCATAGTCATCGTTATTTGTTTATTGTTACTAATGTTATTTGTTTATTGTAGCTCTTCTTTCCATTTGAACTGTACCCTTCTGTCCCTCTGACAAAAGGAAGGCGTTTTTCCATGTAGCCCACGTGAAAACCCAACTACACACACATGAATCAATGCACTAATGTATACACATACACTATAGCTCATTTCCCCTCATAAAGTATGCCACATGCCTGCCATGATCCATCAAATTACAAATTAGAGGTTAAATGGTGATCAAGGCCATTTATGTTAGTTTAAAACTAAATAGACAAAGAATGGGGTATTACATGTCATTGTGTTATAGCGGATTTCACCACTCTAGGTGAATCACACTTTGTATGGCCTTCCCCTATCCCGTTGTAGACTCTTTAGACCCCATGGACCATCTTTTATCCTTTGATGTTTCCTTGATCATCCCTAAAACCATTTGAAAAATGATATACGCATCTTTTAACCCGATAACCGCGTACATACGCAGGTTGGACCCCTATAACTATGTACATCGGGATGTGTGCATAATCCAAATCTTTTTGGAGTTTTCCTTCACATGGATCCAACTCATTCAACTCCTGGCCTTCCATATGCCTTGAGATCGCTCGGATTTGACCTTTCATTATCCCTTTGGAAGCTATATAAGGAACCCCTTGGTACATTGAAGGCATATAGAGAGAATTAAGAGCAAAGAAACTATAGTCCATTGTTTCCGAAATTTATACTTGAGTCTGTATCCCTTTGTCCCTTGGAGCACTTTTTTGTTCTTCCCAAGCTTGCCTTTTGCTTGTGATCTTGCTATCGAGAGATGGAGGATTGAGGTGCTGGAGGCCCAAGTGGGGGATTTAGTTTTGTCCGATTCGCAGACGTGCCGTCAGAGGTTGTATCTATCTTGTAATCTCTGATTTATATTAATAGAAATATCTTTTCCTGTCCAATGATGTGTATTTGATTGAATATTTTATGCATGGGAGTATGTCAAATGCTTTTACATTATTGATTATGTATGCTAGAATAGTTCTAACACCATGATATATAGTATGCTTGTATTGTTTACTTGTTGTTGAGGAAGTATTATATAAATTCAAGATGAATATTGGAAAGCTCAACGGGGATCTACTTCAACCGTCTAGAATAAGGTACGAGTTCTGATCCTTTAGTGTTAGACATTTTATTTCTATTGAATATTGGGAAAGATTGACTTCTGGACTCAAAGCTATCTGTTGTGGTACCCCAAGCCATAGGAATTTCTCTGCGTAACAGAATTGGCGAATCCGCTGGGGAGTTCCTAGTAGTTGTCCTTTGGGGGTGATTTTCTCGGCATTCAATGTATTTGAATTTCTCTTTCTCTCTTGTTTCTACATCGAGTCGGGGGGCATGTATGCCTAGTAGAGTCTGATTGGTGTGAAGTCTATATCAGCCATCCTGTTTGCCTTATTTTATGCACTTTTTCTTCCTGTATGCAGGTTTTTTATTTACATTCGCGTCTACACGCGGTTTCCCCTGTGACTTCCGCATATACATGCGGGTTTACTATGAACAGTCATGTATACCCTTGGTCTTTGCCTTTTGTGGAAGAGAATTGGTTGCTGGGTGAATGCTGTTAGTTGCTGAGTCTCCTTTGGCACTACCTGAGTCTATTTTGACCTCTTTTTCTCACCGGAAATGTTTTTTTAGCCTAATTTTTTTTTTTAGGAAAGTTCTTGTCATGGCATTTTTGATTTTTTGTTTGAGATTAGTGCATTAGAGTTATTTTACCTTAGTGCTTTGCTTGAATGCTCTTTATGTGTGCTTGCAGAGTCTGAGGGTGGTAGAATCATTCTTTTGCTTTTTGCATCTCTTATATTTTCAAAAAATCCAAAAACATTTGCTTATCATTATGAATTGCATTTTGCACTTTGCATTGTACTTGCACTAGATCTAGATTAGCTTTGGAGTACTAGTTAGGACTTCATATAGGAAAAATTTGCATTTATCATTTGAAGAAGAATTGTGCATTTCACATAGTAGCATACCCTGTTTACATGGACACAATGCATTTGCATTGATTGTTACGGTGTGCATTTTACTTCATGTTGCGTCATAACACCACTAGTTGCACAACCATATCCTATTTTTGAGTAATAAAGCCAACTAAAATCAACGCTAAAGTAAAATGAATTACACTCTTTTCTTTTCTAGGGTGCACCAACAAGCTTAGGTTTTAGGATCTTGGAATAGTTCATTGTAATTCAATTCTCCAAGATCACTAAACAACAACATCTAGGTGTCTGCCCAGGAAGTGTGTGAAATCCTTGGTATAGCCATCGTTCTCAGGATCCTCCTCTCAAATGGGAGTTAAGCATGAGGCAGTGTGAGCGGTTATCGATTGGGATGACCCCTAGTCATAACTGAGTAGCACTGGAGATATTTCCAGGATTGTATTCGTATCTGGGGGCTCTTTCGAGAGTTTCGGGCTTTGCTACCCTGCCCATACGGTCAATCCCGCCTGCGACTGTCTGCCTGAGCTTTGATTATATTGAGGTGACCTTAGTGACCTTACCTAGGATATCGAGGGGGTACTTGTAGAGGTTATTCTGCAGGTGTCCCAGCCAGGTTGGGGTCGGAAAGCACAGTCGTTTTATGCGTTGAAGCCGAGGGCCAAAATAATTGGTTACATACCTCTGCTTGTTGTGTATGGGAGTCTCAGGCCTCTCCTAGGTGAGACATACCTGATTCATTCGGGAGCTCACTTATACAGCCCTTGTTTGATTGCATTTGGCTTTAGATTTTATTAGTGATTGCTCTGTGCACGCTAGTTGGCCTAGGGTTTATGTAAATAGAGAGTCTTTGCTATTTTTTGAGTCATTATGGATTCGAGTGCAGTCCCACGTCGTTCTCGTCGATTAGCAGGACTTCCACCTTATTCTTCTCCTCCTCCTTTAGGAGAGAGACCTAGACAGTCTAGGTGGACTATGTCACACACTGATTCACACACCATGGAGGACCATTCAGAGAGTATTCCTGAACCACCTCCTCCCATTTGTATTGACGATGGGGAACTTACTCCTACATACGATCCTTCACCTGACCTAGCTGAGTTCGGTCCTGTGATTTCCCAGATAGAATCCTTGCATGATAGACCTACTCACCCTAGGGATGATTCCCCGTTGACACATTACCGGTATGGAATTCCAGAAGATGTCGAGACTGACTTTGAACCTGCCAGCACTAGCTACGATAGTTATGCTACAACTGGTTTTCCTATGCACGATTTGACATTTCATGTCGAATCCGACTTCGAGCCTCGCACTATGCCTCGGGGAAATCCCATTCCTTAACTTGCGGAGAGGTTTGGGAGTACTAGTCACATTGCACCTTCCATCCCAGTGGTGGAAGCTACATCTTATCTCCCTCCTAGGTCTGGGGTTAGCAATCCGATTAGGATACCAGACCCGAGATGAGTGACGATAGGTGGTAGTACATATCTTATTCCTTCGTCCTCAGTTCCAATTTCTTCAAATGTACATCCTCCACCTTATTCACATGGTCCTTCGAGCCGATATATGGCTACGATTCAGATCCGTACTGTGGTTACTAGGCCAATTGTGTTTCAAGTTCACATACCGCCCGTTGATTCAGGAGGCTATGTTCAAGCTTCTAGTGGTCAGCTTGTTATTTCCGGGGTGTATATACCAGCGACTAGTGCTCATGGGTGCATTAACATGGTCCGTGCTGCCAAGGTTGTGACTCGTGCAAAATATTATGGTTTGTCACAACCCAGCCCAAGTAAAGAACTTGATCCACCAGGAACCCCTTTGCGCATTGAGAAACCTGCGGAAAAACCTGAGGTTGCACCTTGCATTCCTAAGGGAGTCCTTAATCATTTGGGGCATAATCCAAATGCCCGAGCTGCCCAGAATTATTCACTTGTCGAGGAATTGGGCCATACTCGTGCGATGTCTGCATTGGAAGTGCTTCAGAGTTGTCCATCGCAAAGGAAGGCTTTGCTATCTGCTCTTGGTGTGAACGGTGATGATTCTTCCTCAGTGATCAAATTTGAAACCACAGGATATCAGCCTCTCTTTCCCTACTATGTGTCACTTTTGGTACAAGTAGAATGTCTTAATATGATTGTTAAGCACACTATGATTGATGAGGGCACTGATGCTTCTATGATGTCTTTGTCCTATTGGAAGGGTCTCGGTTCTCCTGAGCTGTCAAAATCAGCGACTATGTTAACTGCTTTTGATGGGAGATCTTTTAGGCCGCACGGCATCCTTCCGTCCCTTAAGGTCCGTTTGGGGGGGGAAGACCGTTGCGATAGAGGTTGAGGTGGCTGATGCGCCCCTCGACTACAATCTCTTCCTGGGTAGGAACTAGATGTATAGTATGCAAGCTGTTGCTTCTTCCTTGTTCCGCGTTGTATGCTTTCCACATAACGGGAAGATTGTAACCATTGATCAAATGGCATTCAAGAATCCGCCTGTTACTACATCTTCGGGAGCTTTGGTCCCGATCGTTGACCACTCTCAACTGGCAACTGGGAGTGTGGGTGTAGGCATGTATCCATCCCTTATGGGAAGCTTTAGTTTTCCTACACCGGTCCTCATGATAGGATCTTGTTCCGGTGAGGCTTCGACTTCTATGACCTCAGTGTCTTTTCACACGACTCATATGGAAGATCCTTGGATTCTTTCTACACCGAGTACTTTGAGTGAGCCTGTCGAGACCAACGTGCCCCTTCCTACAGCCATGATAGCTTATCAAGCCAATCTTAAGAGTGTTGTAGAGCCTCGTTCTTCCTCTTTGTAGACGGAGGAGGAAGACCCCTATGTGCTGCCAGCATGGGCAGTACAGTATTCTCATGCCCATGACTACCTTGATACAGTTTTCCCTTCAGATGAAGCGATCATCGAGGCTATGTCGGGTGTTGAGCCGCCATGGGAGGAACTTCATCATAGATCATATTTCCTTCCACCGCTTGACCGTTTGGAGCCTAAGGATTATAGGGAGATTCTTAGTCAGAGAGTTGGTAGTCCCGTGGTTCCATTAAGCTCTCATGGTTAGATGGCTGATGGAAACATGGCGAACATATCTTCCATGATTCCTATCAACATCTCTCGAAATCCTGGCACCATTGAGAATGTCTATATTGGGGCGGAATGTTCCCATGCTGAGATTCTCAAGTACACCGAGCTATTCAAGGAATTTCATTATGTTTTTGCTTGGTCTTATGATGAGATGCCAGGTATAGACCCTCGGATTGTCTAACATGAGATTAAAACTTACCCCAACACTAAGCCTGTTTGACAATGTTTACGTGCCATGAATCCTAGGAAAGCACCCGCCATTAAGGTATAGATAGAGAAGCTGTTGAAAGCCGGTTTCATCTATCTCGTTCCCTTGACGGAGTGGGTTTCAAACCCCATTCCGGTGGATAAGAAGCAGGGATCGATCCAAATATGCATTGATTTTTTTCATTTGAATCGTGCCTGTCTTAAGGATAACTTCCCCACACCATTTATAGATCAGATTTTGGATGAGTGTGCAGGTAGCGAGGTGTTCTCCTTCATGGACGGCTTTTTCGGGTATAATCAGATCCAGATTAAACCTGAGGACCAACATAAGACTGCATTTATTTGTCCTTGGGGAACATTTGCATATCAGAAAATGCCTTTCAGACTTAAAAATGCCAGAGTTGCATTTCAGCGGGTGATGACCTTGATTTTCCATGATCTCAAGTCTATTATTGAAGTATTTTTGGATGACCTCGCTGCTCATTCTCGTATGAGAATGCATCATCCCTATCACTTGAGATTGGTATTCGAAAGATGTCGGCACTATGCAGTTAGATTAAATCCTCATAAGTGCATCTTTTGCATGAAGTCAAGTCGCTTATTAGGATTCATCGTTTCGAAAGAGGGTATAAGAGTCAATCCCTTAAAGGTTGAGGCAATACTTCAGTTGTCTCCCCCGAAGAACATTCATCATCTTAAGTGTTTGCAAGGCATGGAAAACTTCTTACGGATATTTTTTTTCAACATTGCCAATTTGACTAGAGGCTTCATGCATCTCTTGAAGAAGGATACTCCCTTTGAATGGGATGAGCGAGCCCAGGAGTCCTTCGATGCTCCTAAGCGAGCCCTAGCAGCAGCCCCGGTGATTAGTCCTTTGGATTATAGCTGTGATTTCCTATTATATGTGGCCACGTCTTTAGAGACGATTGGTATGGTTTTGGTTCAAGAGGATGAGGAGCTCCAAGAGTATGTCATATATTATCTGAGCTGAAACCTTATTGACGCAGAGATTCATTATTCTCATGTCGAGAAGCTTGCTTTAGCGACCGTACATGTGGTTCAGCGTTTGAGACATTATATTCTCCTTTGCTAGACCTTGGTTGTGGCCCATGTCAATCCATTTCATTTCGTCCTCACACGAAGGATGATTGGGGGAAAGTATAATAAATGGATTTTCATTCTGCAAGAATTTGATCTCGAATTTGTTTCGGCAAAGTCGAAGAAGTCGTTAATTTTTGTGGAGCTTATATCAGATTTCTCGAGCGAGGCCGAGGAGTTGGTTTGTGAGGAAACATTTGCTGATGAACATATCATCTTAATCTCAACGTTTGACCCATGGTATGGAGATATCATAGTATATCTGCAAACACAGAGGACCCCTACTCACCTCTCGCGAGATGAACGATGACGACTACGTCATGTCTCTAAGAACTACCTTATAGTGGACAATATTTTGTACCGCTGTGGGGTAGATTCCATTTTATGATGTTGTTTAACTCATGAGGAGGCTGAGGTTGTGCTGAATGATTGCCATGGAGGGGCATGTGGTGGTCATTTATATGGGCTTTCTACAGCTCAAAAGATTTTGAGAGTGGTTTATTTCTAGCCATCGATCTTTAAAGATTGTGTTGATGCGGTCAAGAGGTGCCACCCTTGCCAGGTCTTCACACGGAATATGCACTCGAAGCCTTCCCCATTACATCCCATTATCACCGCCGGTCCCTTCACCATGTGGGGGCTCGATTTTATGGATTGCAACCCAGCTTTGGCTGGGGGGCACCATCATATTATAGTGGCTGTGGATTATTTCACGAAATGGGCTGAGGCAATGCCTACAGTAAAATCCAACGGTGAGACAGCCGCTCACTTCATATTCAACCAAATCATTACTCGGTTCGAGATTCCGAAAGAGCTTGTCACTGACCATGGCTTGCACTTTCAGAACCGTATGATGGAAGAATTGGCATCCAAGTTAGGGTATAAGCAAGAGCACTCCTCTTCTTACTACCCCCAAGTGAATGGACAGGTTCAAGCAGTGAATAAATCACTTAAGTCCATTCTCCAATGAACCATCGCACAAAGCAAGACGAATTGGCATATTATGTTATACCCTGCTTTGTGGGCATATCAAACCACGATTAAGACTGCCACTGGTTTTTCTCCATATCAGCTTGTGCATGGAGTGGAGTTGATATTGCTGGTTGAATGCGAGATCCCTTCGTTGAAGCTAGCTGTGGAACTCTTACCAGACACTTCACCTTTGGAGGAGCGTTTGGTCCACCTTGAGCAACTTGATGAGCAGCTTAGAGATGCCTTGGTGGCTCTAGAGGTTAATAAACGTCGCGTTAAGGTCTAGTACGATAATTCTGTCTGTCCAAGAGTGTTTAGTGAAGGATACTTGGTCCTTTTGTGGGATTAATCGAAAGATCCCTTGGCGGCAGGGAAATTTAATCCTATGTGGCGTGGTCCTTACGTGGTCAAGCGTGTCTTAGAGAAGGGTTCCTATGAGTTAGTCGATTACGAAGGCACATCTTTGGCAGAGCCTAGAAATGGGCTCTATCTCAAAAAATACTATGCATGATCTTTAGCCAAGGCTGTTTGTTGTATATTATTGTACAACTTTGCATAGTTAGGTCTTTTCTTATCGTGATCGGGTTTGTGATTAGTTTCCGTTTCTTTTGGCAGATGTCAATGAAATCTTCCACCTACATAGGATTCACGGATGGTGCAAGCCGTCACACTCAATACTCAGCCTCTGCTACTTGGGTGATTTATACTCCTATGGGTCAGGTACTGTCTTCAGGAGGTGTATGTCTACGGCCATCTTCCAACAATGTTGCTAAATATAGCGTCGTTATTGAGCTTCTATGGGATGCCATTTCACATGGCATTATATCTCTTGAGGTACATCTTGATTCGGAGTTAGTAGTGTCACAGCTCAATGGTTTGTACCATGTTAGAGATCTGACGTTATTGAGAAGGTTCTTATGTGTGAGATTGTTAGAACGACAATTTGGAAGTATAACATATATACACATTCCAAGAAATGATAATCAAGTTGCTGACTCATATGCTAACTACGTGTTAGATTGGCATTTGTCTCATTCATAATAAATTAATCACACACATTTTTACACATGTAAATAAATAAACCGGTCACCATAAAACTTTTTTATATATATCAAAAATGTGGTAATACATAGTGTCATATACAAAAGTGGGGCTTTTAAATCCACCATCATATAATACACAGTCGTACAAAACATATACACTCCCAGGTGTCTAATCCTGTGGAGGAGGGTTGTGATCATGATACATCACTACGGCTCTAGCTAGCCACTGGAATAAATGCACCCATGCACGTGGCACGCCCACCACCTGTTGCTGCATGGCCTTAGGCAAGTCCTCAACTTGCGCCATGGGAACTCTATGAGTCAGTCTCACAAAGTTGGTATGAATTCTCTAGAGCGTTCACTCCGTATCCACACCTGTGATGTCATCCCCTCTTCCCCTCCATCTATGACGTGGGAAGCCCTCTGGTCGCCGTGGTCCCACATTTGCACATGAATGGTAGATGTCACTATGTGTTGTCACGCAAAAACATGTTTTTTTGATTCCACATAATCAAGAAAATACAAAAAAATTAAATAACTCAAAAAAATTAAAAAGAGTGAGACTCGAGATTCGGTACCTATCTCTCCGTATGCCGATCCTGGTGGCAATGGCATGTCTGGATCCCCCCAGAAATCTATCCCTCCATAGGGGTAGTCATCTATGGCAACAATCTATCATCGCCACCATGGAAAGAAGTCAGTTGGGTATGGGTTGGCCACCCTACCACCCCCCAGTCTGCGCATAGCATATGCCCAACGCCGTTGGGCTGGATATCGAACCCCATGGAGAGGAATGTCCACTCTACGGCTCAATCTTGGAACACGCTCAAAGAAAAATGTGCTCAAAATGCTGCTAAACTTGAAGTTCCGTATCCTGCATGCCTTACACTCACTCAGCTGGTGTTTCATGTTGCTTAGTAGTGTAGTACTCTAGTCATATATGGTCGGTCTCGTACACTCCACCACATAGAACATCAGTGGCCACGAGGCCTGATGGAGTGAGGATAAGCTTGTTATCCTGCCCAGCATCATTAGTATGGCCTTTAGGCCCAGCACCTGTATAGCATTGGTGGGGACTTGAATCCCCACCTTCTCAGTATCTGGGTAGCAGTACACAGCTACGTACTCATCGATAGTTAGGCCATCGCCTGGCCCACCTCAGGAACGAAGGTTCACCACCTCCCCTCGTCTAGATAGACCTGTGATAAAGTATATGTCTTCCACCTCTATGGTGAGAGACATCCCATCAATCCGGAAGGACTCTAAGTCTGGATCCCAATAGTCTACCAGCATCTCTAGTAGTCTTGGTTTGGCCCTCAAACCGCCAAGACACCAAAACTTGTAGAGTCCACATGCACGAAGAGCATGTTGAGCCATTACGTTGGCCCTTACTGCTTCCTCTACTTCACCATGCTTGCACTCTCTCCATTCTAGCACCATCCTGCAAGAGAAATTGCCAATTGTCCATTAGATTCTTTTAAATTCATATGCGCCCCCGCATACGCGACTGTTTTGCAAACATCCACGTATGTACGCGGTTTCTAGCCCCTTTTCCACATATAGCCAGCCCTATACACGGAAAAAGCTTTGATATCCACATCTGCCACAGCGCTCATGTAGAGATGGCCCTTAAAACCTCATTTAACCATGAAAATCAACAAAAATTACATCAAAATGCAAGAGGAGAGCATGGGTAAATACCTGGAAGAAACAGTTGTGAATTCCGCCGGCTGGATCTCCTGGAATTTGCAGTTGAAAATCAGAGCTCCAATGGGTAAAAGTTTCAAATGATTTAAATTTTTTACTATTTATAGAAAATTTATCAAATATTTGAAAAATTTTACCCCCTTTTCTATAGTTTTGATAGTTTCTAACCATTTTGGACCGTTTCTGACATAATTTGTGATGTAGAAGACCATTTTCAGTTCCGTTTCAGCCATTGGATTGACCCATTCATAGTGATCTCAAGTATAATGTCTACACTGGAATATAGGTTAGGTTCACTGCCATTTGCATTTTGCATGACCTTATGACCATGCCATTATGACCTTAGGTACGAACCCACTCTATTATGTTACAGAACCTTCTTGCTGCTTTAGAAGTGGCATGATATGAGTGGTAGAGCTTCACCTTACATGGGTACCCTAGTTAGCGCCTTATTTGCATTTGGTGCCCATGCTGACATTTTCTCCTTTAGGGTGTGGGAGTCCGTTGTATAATACTGCCATGACATTTCGCAAGAGCCTCATACTCCTCTTGATCTTAAGGTGGCCTGTTTCCCTCCGGACTCCTCTATGTCAAGTTGTGAATGCATTATCATGAGCTTTTCCTGCCTTATTGATCTTTATGCCTTCTCCACTAACATTTCGTTTCAGCCATATAGCCCGAGCTTGTCTCATGTCTAGCCATCCAGAGCCATTTTTGATCCTTCATAGCTTGATTTCCCTTTTTACCAGGAGGGGATTTTCCCTCGAGTGTCAATATCCTACACATGTATCCTTGCATTGAGCATAGGTATGTTCCACTGCTTGGAACTAGTTTGTTTTCCCTTATGACATTTGTCTCCTCCTAGTTTGTAACTATAAAGATAGTTTATTATTTATTCAAGATTTTCAAATAACTAAAAAAGTCCAAAAAAAAAAAAAATCAAAAAACCAAAAAGCCGGACAAGGAAAGATGTTATCTTTGGCAGCTGTCAAGTCGTATCGCCTTTGAAAAGAGCACTGTATATCACATCCATTGGTTGGGTTATAGTTTGAATTTAGGAGCTGTACTCATTTATCTAAGTTTATCTCCACTGGCTGGTTAAGCTTCCAGTCCCTATGGATCCTCTGTTGATGCCTCCTATGTCACAGAGATGTCCCAGTTTGTATATCGAGTTTATTCTACCTTCATTTAGTCACCATACGCTGTTATGCTCTTGTTTGAAGGAAGTTGAAACCTATGTCGGCCATTCCCGGTACAGTTACTGGTTCGTGCACCTTATGATCGAGTCCTTCCAAATTATACAGCTTTGCTGAGTACCTCATGTTGGATGATGGGGGATGCCTTAATTCCCTCCTTGCAACAGATTTCATCCCATCGACTTCAGATCATCTATTATGGGATTGGAATCTAGAGTCCTTTTGAGTGCCTTGAGACTTGCAGTCATCAGTCGTAGCTTCTCTCGCCATCGACAGTTTCTTGGGAATACATCAATGTCCCCTGATCGATGGATCCTCTCAAGTGTTCAACCTCAACACATTTATTCACACTTGTTAGTTTTCACTCTAGTACCTTGATTACCATTTTCATTATCGGTGGGTAATCTCGTGTCTGTTAACGGTATACATCAATGACCGGTAATCAGACGATGGACTACTATGTTCAACCTCGACACCTCTATTCGCATAGTAGGACATGTACTCGTAGCTGTTTGTGTAGAATACTTTCTAGATTGGTGGCATCTTCTATATACTACCTCCTTGATCATGATAGTGTTCATGAGATTTCAGCTCTCATGACTTGATACCAGTGTATGTCAGATATTTCCAGCCACTATGGAGATCTTGATCTGTTGTATATCTTCAACCATTTTGGAGATCATGGTCCTTTGTATATCTTCATCATGGAGATTCTGATCTATGTATATTGTACTTGGCGATGACCACATATGTGATATCATGTATTATGCCTATTCATGGCCATTGTACTCTTATGTATCCGAGACTGCTATATGTACTTGCAGTTATATGCAGAGTTGTATTATGGTGCTATGCTGATTAGGTGGCCGGTATTCCATTTGGGATCCTTCATCACTCCACTTCTAGGATGGACTTATAATGTATTTCGGCCATCGTATGACCCCTCTAACCTCACACATTAGGTGGCATCTGTTATAGTGGATTTCACCACTCTAGGTGAATCACACTTTGTATGGCCTTCCCCTGTCCCGCTGCAGACTCTTTAGACCCCATGGACCATGTTTTATCCTTTGATGTTTCCTTGATCATCCCTAAAACCATATGAAAAATGATATACATGGCTTTTAACCCGATAACCACGTACATACGCGGGTTGGACCCCTATAACCGCGTACATCAGAATGTGTGCATAATCCAAATCTTTTTGGAGTTTTCCTTGACATGGATCTGACTCATTTGACTCCTGGCCTTCCATATGCCTTGAGATCGCTCGGATTTGACCTTTCATTATCCCTTTGAAATTTATATAAGGAACCCCTTGGTACATTGAAGGCATATAGAGAGAATTAAGAGCAAAGAAACTATAGTCCATTGTTGCCGAAATTTATACTTGAGTCTGCATCCCTTTGTCCCTTGGAGCACTTTTGTGTTCTTCCCAAGCTTGCCTTTTGCTTGTGAGCTTGCTATCGAGAGATGGAGGATTGAGGTGGTGGAGGCCCTAGTGGGGGATTCAATTTCTCTGGTTCGCAGACATGCCGTTAGAGGTTGTATCTATCTTGTAATCTCTGATTTATATTAATAGAAATATCTTTTCCTGTCCAATGATGTGTATTTGATTGAATATTTTATCCATGGGAGTATGTCAAATGCTTTTACATTATAGATTATATATGCTAGAATAGTTCTAATGTCATGATATATAGTATTCTTGTATTGTTTACTTGTTGTTGAGGAAGTATTATATCAATTCAAGATGAATATTGGAAAGCTCAACGGGGATCTACTTCAACCGTCCGGAATAAGGTACGAGGTCTGATCCTTTAGTGTTAGACATTTTATTTCTATTGCATATTGGGAAAGATTGATTTCTAGAGTCAAAGTTGTCTGTTGTGGTACCCCAAGCCATAGAAATTTCTCTCCGTAACACATTGATGGAACTAAAATAGATATACTGGTGGCTAATAGAGACGATGGTTTCACCCAACTCTTCTTCATGCTTGATATTGTGGAAGATATTCTATCTGGTGTCCTAATTCAAGAATTGATCATGGAAATATTTTCCTTTTCTTTGGTACTAGTGGTTCAGAATTTGATCAGGATTTGGGATAACCCTCTACTCCAAAATGAACCTTCTTGGAAAGTGAATGTTTTTGGTTTTGGATTCCTTTTCCATATGTAATACAACTCAGTTGGGTGCACTATTATCATTCATCATTAATTCATTATTAAGCTATTAAATATATTTCCTATATGGATTTCAAGATTCTTTAAATGGCCATAAATTTAGTGTATTCTATGAATTGATATGCTTCTAATATACCATGATTTGGTGATATCCACTATTCAATTCAATCTTGGTAAAGAATTCTGCTTCCCCAGACTGCAGGCTGTAGGATTGCTCAGTCACAAAACCAACTGCCATGCCTTGCTCTGCCCAAGGCATTAACTAGCGCAACTACTCTTTTGGAAGAATTGAATGATTGAGAACATAAGAAGAAAAGGTAGATGATGGTTTATGGGCTCTCCCATTAAAATATGGTCTCACCCTATTTGCTCAATATTTTGACTAACTCCCCTCCCTATTCCTTCTGAAATCATGCCCCCATCTCTTTTGTTGTAGTGCAGAACTAGTTGTGGAATTTTATTAATTGCATATTTACATGATATATCAAAATATACTGTGCTTTACTTAGCACTATAACCATCGGCATCAACCTTGATCATCGATAAAAAAACACCAAATCAATGGTAGGGCCTGGGCCTTAAGCTCCTTTCCATGATTAAATACAATATATACATCATGTACAATTTCAATACAATGGGGTCAAAACCGGGGCATTACACATGCACCCTCATGCATGAGTTTAGCAGATCCGGATACCAATCCCTAGATTTTAGGAGATCACACTGAGTTATGGGTGTCCCACCTTCAGTTCCATCTAGTCAATGTTGAGTCATGATCCAATGAATCGCATTCAGATATCTCTCAGTTAGTTATGCATCTTGTTTGCATGATTTGAGGAATAAGGTTCCTTTTCTCACCTACCATGGTCACTTAACTGACTGTTAGTTTCTTTAGTTGTCTAGAGTTGCACTAGTGAGTCTTTAGTGGTGATTTTCCAAAAGTTAGTCATGTTTGGAGTCATGGGATTTGAATCACTCCATAGGATTCAAATTTACTTCTTTTTATTATGTATGTACTAAATACAAATTAATTAATCTTGTGTCCATCTATTGCTTCTAATTTAGTGTTCCATCTATTCTTAATTTCACCATGCATGTTTAACAATTTTGACATTATAATTCCTCCTCCTTCATTCTTCTTTCAATGTAAGGTTCTATCCATCCTGAATATCTTGTGGAATTGATAATTTTACAATCTCAACTTGAAAACATTCTCTTAAATGTGAATAACTGTAACAAATCTAGTGGAAATTGCTCAAATAAAAATTCTAGCACTCAACCTAAGCATGTGTGAAGACACATAACTATCATAATTAGTTACATGGTCAAAGTGCTTTAAAGAGAAATTTGCTATCGTAACTTGATAAACGCCCAATTATTGAGGGGATTTTTGGTTTCTGAATGTGACCATGTTTCCATTTCTAATACCATATTTTTTTCTCAACTATAGTACAAGCATTTGGGTCATTTTATCTAAAGGAAAAAAAGAGACAACATGCGGTATTGTTACTATACGAGAGTTTAATCTTCAGCAAAAGAAACAAAGTGACATTACTTGACATCATAAATAAATTTTGTCTCCTCTTTTAATGCCTTCCACTACATAAGGTATTAAAGTGGGGAGCACAATTAAGAGCCTTAAAGAAGGATGGTGCAAACAATAGGCATATTTATTCCATAACATAATATGACTATTAATCATAGTTACTCCATGGAATTTATTTTAACATCTAGCTCTTTCTATTAAGGTTTCATAAGATTCTTTGTTGAAACATGTTGGTGTTGCTTACCTTCCTTGGATATTTAAAGGATTGATTGTTTTTACCAACAAAATACATCATCATTCTAATGTTATTTGCTATTTGTTATCTATAGCATATGGAGGTGAATATTGGTCTTAGTAATGCATAAGTTTCAACATCCCTAGCCCGTTGATATAATTCTTTAATTGACACTTCAACTGCATGAAAACATGGAGGGATGGAAACATGGAGTGATAAAAATATAAATACACGTTATCACAATACACACATGAATCAATGCACTAATGTATACACATACACTATAGCTGATTTTCCCTCACAAAGTATGCCACATTCCTTCCACGATCCATCAAATTAGAAATTACAAATTAAATGGTGAGCAAAACCATTTATGTTAGTTTAAAACTACATAGACAAAGAAGGGGATATTAAATGTCATTGATGGAACTAAAATAGATATATTGGTGGCTAACAAAGACGATGGTTTCTCCAAACTATTCTTCGTGCTTGATATTGTGGAAGATATCAAGTTTGGTATCTGATGTCAAAATGAACCTTCTTGGAAAGTGAAGGTTTTTGGTTTTGGATTCCTTTTCCATATTTAATACAACTCAGTTGGGTGGACTTTTATATCATTCATCATTAATTCATTATTAAGCTATTAAATATATTTCCTATATGGATTTCTAGATTCTTTAAATGGCCATATATTTAGTGTATTCTATGAATTAATATTCTTCTAATATACCATGATTTGGTGATATCCACTCTTCAAGTCAATCTTGTTAAAGTATGTCGCTCCACTCAAGTAGTCGATCAATTCATCCATTCATGGTTATGGAAACTTGTACTTTATGGTGATCATATTGATGCCCCCTGAATCAATGTACATCCTCCATTTTCCTCCTTGATTGGGTGCTAGAAAAGATGGTATTTCACATGGGATTATAATCTCTTTGATCCTTAATTTGTCCAATAACTCCTGTACATGTCAGTTAAATTCATAATTCTCCACTAGTGTCATCCTATGTGGTGCCTTGCTTGCGGACCTAACCCTGGAATCAATTCGATTTGATGTGAATTACTCCTTGTCAATGGAAAACCTATCGACATGTCAATGACCATTAATCCCTTAAATTCCAGAAATAATTATCCAACTTCATTCAGGATATCCTTTGTTGACATGTCAGAACTTAGACCTTTGGGAATGCCTACAAAGCAATATTATTGCTCATTTCCTCCTTTAGCAATTATTTAGCTAAGTACGTCAACAGTATCCTTTTCCAATAACCAATTTCCTTTCACTGGACTCTCTTTCCCTCAACCAATGGAATCAGTTAAAAGATTCTTCCATCATTCTCAATTGTCAAAGTATTCTTGCGACCGTCATAATCCATGTTCTAGTCATCATTTCCATGGTCATCCTAGCAATCGACGACATGCATCCATTAAAACCACATCGCATAGTAAACTGTTATATAGATTGTTGATGTTAAATTTGATCAAACACTTTCATGTTGGAATTAAATGGTGACATGACCTTTCTTGGAACCATGACACTCTATAAGCATTTGGGTGTAGTTGACACTTCAGACCCATTTTTTTTATCACCATTATCAACTGTATTTGTTTTGTAAATTATCATGAACATGTTGAATGCTTGAATGTGAATGAATTTTTTCACTTCCATTTTTTAATTAGTTATAAATATGCATGTGTATGTACTTAGTTCCAGGCGTTTATGTTTATATTCATGGGGCTAGATTTCCCAGTTTGATAGCAACAATAGTAGTGTAGGTAGCATCCTCTCCGTGGTTGGGGTGAGGGGTGGGGACGTGACAAAAGAATACAACAACTATGCAAGCCCTCCTGATACATCACCAATGACTCCTTCCATCTCGACTCCACTTTCCTCTTAGGGTCGTGGACAAAGATTCTCAATCCGTCAACTAATGGATGCCATTTTTCGGTTTACAGACAATCTTTCACAAAAGATTTTTTCTATATTTGAATTTAATATGTTTGATCCTTAGAACCTTTTACAGTTTGTTTATTCTCGATATGTTATTATGGACTGGCCTACTTTAGTATGACCTTTCATCTCCTTAATCCATTTTAAAGAGATCAGAAATATTTTTAATGAGACATCTTGGTTTTTCTAAGTTAGAAGTTACTATTATATGTGGTTTGCAGGTTGTTAGATATACTCTTGGGAGGTTACTGTTTCCATGGTTAAAAAAATATTTTTAATAAACATACAAGTATTTTAGTCTATATATTTTTTTCTGTGTTATTCATAATTTATGCTCTCATTGTTAATATAAATCCTTCTATTTACAATGCTCCTGTAGTTTATCTGATTTATAATATTATCTGATTTTAATATTAATACAAAATACTATTTTTTGGACATTGTTTTTCAGTTTAGACCTTTTGGAGTTCAATTATGTGGCACATTATTGATATGAAATCATTGGGTTTATCCAGTTTTGTTATATTTCCATGGGATTTGGATGATTAGGAATGAATGGGATTGTGGGAAACTAATAATCTGGTAGTGCAAATATAGCATCCTTATATGCTAGTCTAGGCTATGACATCATTAAATGGATGTTTTTCTTTTGACAGTAATTTATTGAGACAAAGCCATTCCCAATCAAGAGTACTACCATGATGTGTACTTGGCTTAAAACATTCAATAAAGAATCTTAGGATAAGTAGCCATTAGTGGGGTATCTACTCCTAGAATGTCACCCAAGACTTGCAACTAACATCAACTACATGAAAAAACCAATTTTCTCCAATATATGTCCCACAGACACAAAAAAAAAATCTTGGGAATTCAAACCATGGTCGGGAATTTAATTTCCTACACTTAACCATCAAGCATCAAGCCTAGAGCTTATTGATGGTGTTGTATGAATATTTTTCATATTATTATTACCTATTCAATATGAGGGGATCCAATGGAAAAACATGGAATTGTAGGAGAATGATATTGAAAACTACAAAATTAATTTGATTCTTGTACATGACTAAACACTTATCCATTTGCATATTTCAACATTAAAGAATGAGAGTTTTATGTAGGTTTTATGAAGAATTCAATAGTATTGGACCATGGTATTGTTTTGATGTAATCCTATGGATCAGGTATTGTTGTGATGTAATACTATAAATACTTGACTCTAAAGAGAAGGATATCAATATGCCCATTGGTGTTCCATCATTTCTTCTTCATTCTTTTTTTTATCTTGAACATGCTATCAGAGCGTATGGACTGATCCATTCCTTTTGTGTTGGGTAAGCCTTTTCACAGTGGAAAGAACACACACATGGAGTTTATGACTGAATTTGGAACACATTGAGGAATCAGGTGTATTTTTTTTTATCTCTTGGACTACCAACACACCTTTTCCCTATGAGGAGATATGACACTTTTCCCCAAAGCACCCTTTTCTCAACCAAAGTGCGGTGCCAATGCACTTTCTATTCAAACAAAGTACAATACCAACACACTATTCATTTATCCAAAGGGCGGCAATACAGACTCCATTTTTCTAAATGGCTGACCCAAAGTTGCATCGAGGAGTCCATTTCCCCGTGGATTTCAGGAGCTACCAATGCACATCAAGCTTTTAATCTTCTTGCATCCACCTACAAGGGAAAAAAATGAGTAAAAAAAATAAGATTGCAAACTTTTTGATTTCAATTTGAAAGTTTGAAAATGAAGGAAACAGAAACTGTAGATTAGCTTATGACTAGTATTTCAGGCATTGTAACCCAATTTCAAACCTATGGCAACCCTTTAGAATAGAAGGTAGTTATTCATAATATTCTAAGGTGTCTCACAAAAACAATTCTATGGTAGATACTGCTATAGAAGAAACAAAAGACCTTCCCCGGTTCACCCTAGAAGATTTGAATGGATCCCTTCTATCTCATGAAGCTCAATTTAATCAAGAAGAAGAGTCATTGACCAATGCTCTCAACACCCAAGATTACCTCAATAGAGCTTGAGGAACAAGAGGATAAGGTAGAGGAAGAAGAGGCCGTGGGCCTCCTCATACAGATGACAAAACCAATCATGAATATTTACATCACTCAAAACACTCTCACAACTCTCAATTTCATCGGGGGAGAGGCAAGAGATGGACCAATAAGTCCAATATTCAATGTAACTATTGCAAAAAGTATGGCCACTATGAACGAGAATGTGGAAACAAGCAAGTAGACTAGAACAGTGGCAAAGACAATGTCTCTAAAGTGCTCATATTAGATCAGATCATATGGTGGAGGTGAATATGATTCACATGATTTTACATATTTCTGCAAGCAGCATGGCATTCAGAGACAATTCACCACCAAATACTCTCCACATCATAATGGATTTTATGAACGAAAGAACCAAACCATCATGAACATGACATGTATCATGGTGTCGCATAAGAATTTATCATATGAGTATTGGGATAAAGTTGTTGCATGCTTAGTTTACTTGCTCAACAGGTCACCCACCGTGACTGTCCAGGACAACATTCCTGAAGAAGCATGGAGTGGCACTAAGATTAGTGTTTCACATCTAAGATTTTTTTTTTCTATTTCATTTTCTGATTACCTACTGAACTTACAAGAAACCTCAATAATAATATTGAGAACTCTATTTTATTTTGATATTAATGTATTGCGACAAAGATAGCATGTCATTCCTAATCGGGATTACTAGAGTGATCTGTAGGTCGCTTAAAACATCCAATAAAGAATCTTACACTAAGTAGTCACGAGTGGGGTATCTACTTCAATAAAGTCACCCAAGACTTGCACCTAGCAAAAATTATATGCAACAACCAATTTTCTCAAGACAGAAGGCCCATGAGAATTAAAAAAATATTCTTGGGAATTCGAACCTTGGCAAGGAATTTCATTTCCTACACTTAACCATCAAGAATCAAGCCTAGACTTTATTGATGGTGTTGTATGTATATTTTTCATATTATTATTACCTATTCAATATTACTTTATTGATGGTGTTGTATGTATATTTTTCATATTATTATTACCTATTCAATATTACTTTATTGATGGTGTTGGATGAATATTTTTCATATTATTATTACAAATTCAATATTAGGGGATCTAATGGAAAAGCATGGAATTTTAGGAGAATTATATGGAAAACTCGACAATTAATTTGATTCTTGTAGATGACTAAGCACTTATCCATTTGCAGATTTGAGCATTAAAGAATGAGAGTTTTATGAAGGTTTTGTGAAGAATTCAATAGTATTTACCCATGGTATTATTGTAAATTTGTAGTACCTACAAGAAGGTACACACAAGTAAATCTACAGTACCTAAATCACTACAAGCCTTTACATTTAAAGAAATTTTATTTATGTTACATCGAAGACCTTTTTTAATAAATGTATTGTTAGATAGACCTATTTCCTTTCACGGGTCAGATATATGGAGTGGTTTCCCCAGAAAATAATGAATGGGGTTCTGACTATTGGTTGGATCATTCCTTTGAGGGGAAAAGAACCATTCTTGAACCTATTACAGATGATGGAAATATTGAATTCCCAACTAGCCAGATGGTTATAAAAGGGGAGTACTTGACACTAGTAGCACAACAAAAAAGGAAGGGTGGGTATGTATATCAGGATTATAGAGCAGGAGCTATTGTATACCAATTCACTAACCTGGTAGTTGGTATAGATATCAATATGCACACACTTTCGAACAAAAACAGGGCACATGTATGATAGTTGCTACCTCATTTAGAGCATGAGAGATTGATGGTCTCCATCGGCAACATATATGATCCAGATGGCCTACTCGAGTGAGTGCATTGTCAGGTTTTACTAGATTGTCTAGTGTGGGTAGATTGTCAGGTAAGTTATTTAAACTTTAAAGTGCTTTTGAAGCACAATTTCAATACCATTTACCTATACAATTTCAATACTAACTTATGATTGATGAATACCATTCACATGCATCCTACTATTGACAGTATATTGCACAGTATTAACATGATCCTACACCCTCAGGTGAGCTATCTATAAATTATGTTTACCCAAGTTCTTTGGGTTCTCTTTATTTTCTGATGAGAGTATAATGTTTAGCCTTTTGTGTTCCTAGGATAAAAACATAATCTATCGCACATTGGAGGCGCCAAGAACTAACGGTGTCTTTAGATACCACCAAATAGAATTCAAAAAATAACATGCTCTAGAGTTGTTGCAATTTACTTTTGATGAATTTGTTTTATATTAATGCACATTTAATTACATTAATCCTTAATGATGACCGAGTTTAATTAACTTACAAGAAGAGTTGAGGAATGTTAAATATATTTTGATCGATGAAATGAGTTTTATTAGAAAAAATCTATTAATCAAAATAGATTCAAGACTTCAACAAGCCTTCCCCGAAAATGCTAATATACCTTTTAGTGGAAGATCAATTATATTGGTCGGTCATTTGGGACAATCGCCACTTGTCATGGATAATCCTGTATATGCATTGAAATGTATTACAAAAGAATTGTGGAACACATTCACAGCAGTTGTGACCCTCGATATTGTGTTTTGATCGAACTGATAAAGAAATCAACAAATATATTTTTGTAATTTGTTAATGAATATTAGAGATGTAGTTCCAACAATAGAGGATTGGAAATTACTGATGACTCATACAGATACTTCCTTGGATGCTTCAATGAAAAATTCAATCGATAAGGTGATACATTTGTTTGTGACAAATGATGATGTAAACTTTCATAACAAGTGTTTAATAAGAGTTCTAAACCGTCCCATTGCAACCAGTATTGCTACATCTGTAAGAAGCAAATATTGTATGGAAGGAGACGAAGAAGGGTTGGAACTTGAATTAGTGATAACCATAGGAGCAAGGGAAATGTTGACATTAAACCTATGGACTGATGCAGGACTCGTCAATGGTGCTCTTGGAGTTATACAACAAATTGTATATAACCCTAGAAGTTCTCCTCCAGAACCACCCATGTATGTTTTAATAAAATTTGATAATTATGTGGGGGTACCATGGGATGAATCATTTCCTCAATTTGTTCCTATTACATCTATCGAAAGAGGTAATAAAACACAATTTCCATTGAAACTCGCTTGGAGTTTAACAATCCATAAGTCACAAGGATTGACATTGGACAAAGCTACTATTAATATTGGAAAGCAAGAGAGGCAGGGTATGACATTTACAACAATATCTCGAGTTAAATATTTGGAAGGTATATGATTTCAACCTCCATTATCATATGATCAATATGAGATGTCAAAACTACTAGGTGTGAAGATAAAAAAAGATGAAGAAGATAGATTGAGAATGATCATGATGTGAACCATATTTTCATTTATTTAATCATTTCAAGATTATTGTCTCTATTTTCCAATTTAACAATTTATTCAATCCTTAATACTTATTACTTACATTGAGATAATCCTCATAATTGCATATTTGTTTTCAACTTAACCTATTCCTTACAATGTTGATCAAAATCCAGTTTTGTGTCACCACCCCAAACTGAAACTAGCCTAGATCCAAATCCTTGGCTCTATCAAGCACCGAGAGGGATCAAATATCCTGAGGTGCAAACCTCTTCTCAAGTATTGCAATCAAGGAGGTTTGCACCTTGGGATATTTGATCCCTCTCGATGCTTTATAGAGCCTAGGATTTGGATCTAGGCTAGTTTATGATCAACATAGATTCATTTAAACCAAAATCTAGCAAACATGTAAAAAAATTCAAACCACTTAGTTTTTTTTTAATACTCTTAATTTGATTTTAATTTTTCATTTAGTAAACCTACAAAAAAAATATTAATAATTGACTCATACAACTTTGTGAGCCAACATAACTTTTTTAGTTCGACAAATCTAACCACAAATCCCTTACAACTTATTTGATGAGTGTTGTGGTCCCACGATATATATATGTATATAACACTTAATATGCCTTCCATTCAGGCATCGTTCATGTTGGCAGGGGTTTTGGGCAAGTAAGTTTCATAGCGTTGTGGTTGTTGGAGAAACCCACCAACAAAGCCTTGTCGATAGGGGTTATCATTATGTCGATGCCCAACCAACGCAATCTACCTAAGCACCGGCCTAGACAGGTTTTACCCTGCCTAGCAACATCCGCAGAGCGGACGAAGTCTCACCCAAGATGTTCAAGGGAGAGTTGTCGGAACCGAGTTTCCAGCAGTTAGGACGGAGGATATGGGGATCTAATGGGGAGACCACGTGACTATTGGATCTAGAACTATGCAGTCGACACTAACTCATTTCCATAACTACAGAGTGTGTCATACATTAGTCACAAGAGAATCATTCATAAAACATCCAACCTCATAATGCAACAACGCTATAACATACTTAACACAGGTCACATCATTATAGCAGGAATATATAGTTCTAGCCATTATGGAGGAGAGTACATCAAAAGACAGTTCTAGCCATTATGTGCTTCAAAAGGTATTCATTTACAACATTTAGTGCCATACACATGTTAGGAACCCATGTCAATCCTTCTTTTTACCGTGTTAGTATATTGTTGTTGGACACATATGCTTTGTAAGTCATCCCATAGTAATTGTTGATCCATAGTTTGTGTTATTGTTGTTGGGCACATATGCTTTGTAAGCCGCCTGTAGTATTTGTTGATCCATAGTTTGTGTTATTGTTGTTGGGCACATATGCTTTGTAAGCCGCCTGTAGTATTTGTTGATCCATAGTTTATATTGGCCCGTGGTTTTGACCCATAGTATTGGCACCTATTTTTAGTATATAAGTGTGTGTTGAGGCCAAGGAAGGCACCGTGAAGTTATTTTGTATTGAGCTTGCTCAAAAGAGGTTGCCCCCTCGAAGTGGCCTGTAATTAATATAAAAGTGATTTTGAGTTCTGCTGCTATATCGTGTATTTTGATTACTTGTTTGCTGCAGGGTCCTCACATCTGGTATCAGAGCGCTTTCTTGGGCTCGTTGGGTGAAATTTCTGCCCAAATTTTTTTTCTCGCTTCTGTTGCAGGTTTGGATCTGGGAATAATCCCTATCCGCTTAACTGTGGGAAGTACTTGGGAATAAGCCCTAAAACTCATTGTGAGGAGTACCACAGGAACCCTGAAGTAGCTGTCCCATTGAGAGGACCTGCCAGCGAAAAGGGCAACGACCCCTACCTGATTGACTAGTTCCCACCCGTGAGGTAAACCAAGAGCTGTCGTTTGTGGCCAAGCGGTTATCATTTTTACCTGAGCCATGGAGTGAGGGGTACTGCCCCAATACGCAAGCTGTCAGACAGCATTGGTGGTTGAGTGAATCCCTTGAACCGATAGGAAGCTGCGCATACTTGGGGTCCATATCTATTTTCAGTTGCACAATCACAGATTTCCTCTGTCCAGAACTGTTGCCGGTCAGTTCTGCGCCATTGCAGATCCATTTGTTACTGATCACTTCCGCACCATTGCAGATTCCACTGTTTTCGATCACTTTCGGCTATATCTCCTTGGTTTCAACTCTGTTTTCCCTAAAAATTCACTAACACCTCTGCAATTCCATTCTGCATACTTCATTCCCAAAGACCCTATCCCAAATTCCACTTCCCAAAACCCGAAATCCCACATTTTTCTATTTTTAGGGTTTGCGATAACTCCTTCGATTTTCACCCAAATGTCTTCAAATTTTTCCATCATATTCCTTTCCTCATTCTTCTTCTTTGTCCCTCTTTACCAAATTTTCTCATTCTTTCACCCCGCTCCTAAAATCCCCATTTTTTGCTTCCCAATCCTTTCGACAGTGTCCAAAACTTACTCAAACCCAAATTACCCTTCTGATTTTTTCCCAAATCCATATTTTCCTCTACTGAAATAGTTTCTGTTTTTGTTTTTGTACCCACTCCCCCCCCCCCCCCCCAAAAAAAAAAGATCTTGGTTATGGTTGTCACCCGCACAGGAGCAAAAACCATGGAGGAAGCACTTGCAGCCATCCAAGCCAAACTCTAGGAATTGGATGAAAAATTTCTCGGTCTCCATCTTGAGCATTCAGCTATGAACACTAGACGATAGTCCGAGTCTTCATCAAACAATGGGTTCTCTTCTTCCAGCAATTTTCATGGTCTGAAGCTAGATTTTCCTCGCTTCAATGGTACTGATCCGACTGGATGGATCTATCGTGTAGAATAGTATTTCAGTCTTCATAATACTTTTGATGTCCACCAAGTTCCACTTGCCTCCTTTCATTTGGAACAAGAAGCTCTTCAATGGTATCGTTGGTACATCAAGGCTCATGAAGAGCCAAAATGGCCTGATTTTTGCCAGCTCCTTTTGCAACGATTTGGTCCTAGTGCTTTTGATGACTTCACAGGAGCTCTCACTAAACTTCGCCAAATTGGCACTATGAAAGGGTATCAAACTGAATTTGAGAAACTAGCTAATCACACTGAAGGCTTACCTGATGACTTCTACCGGAGTTGTTTTATCAGTGATCTAAAGGATGCAATTCGCTCTAAGGTCAAAATGTTCAGACCCAACACAATGATGGAAGCCCTGGGGTTGGCTAAGTTGGTAGAAGACAAGATGGCAGCCCAACAGCACTCCAAATCCCCTTTTGTTCCCTTTCGAAATATGGGTTCTCAATGACCTCCCATTCTGCCAGCTCCTCGCTCACCTCCAATCAAGCATTTGTCTGAAACAGAGATGCAGGCACGCAAAGAAAAAGGGCTTTGTTATAATTGTGATGAGAAATTCAGTCAGGGACATCGATGTGTTCAACAAAAGATCTATCTCTTGGATGTGGATTCTCCACCTGCCTCTGAAATTGGTGAAGAAGCTTCCGATACAATGGATGCTCTGGTTGACACTCAGGAGCCACCTACTGACCCTCCATTTCAGGACGACCAGCGCGAGATATCCCTCCATACTTTAGCTGGAGTCACTGCTCCCCAAACAATGCAGGTACGTGGCTACTTCAAGAAGCTTCCTCTTACAATACTCATTGATTCTGGCAGCACTCATAATTTCATTGACCCTCGGATCGCCAAACAAGCTGATTGTTTTATCCATCCTTGCTCCAACTTTGAAGTCATGGTTGCCAATGGGGGCACCTTACCTTGCAAAGGGAAGTGTCGTAATGTGTGTATCTCTATGGGAGATTATAACATCCGCTCTGACATGTTTTCCTTGACCTTAGGCGGATGTGATGTGGTTTTGGGCACTCAATGGCTGCGCACATTTGGCCCCATATTATGGGATTTTGCTGAACTTTGGATGCAGTTCTCCCCCAATGGACACAAACACACATTGAAAGGATTACAACCAGGGTCTCTCAGCATCATTAGTTCACATCGCATGGAAAAACTCCTTAAGAAGAGTTCCCATGGTGTCATCGCTCAGCTCCATTCCATTCAAATGCAACCATCAGCGGCCCCCACTACTCCTTTGGATCTCCAACAAATTCTGGATCGATATACAGGTGTTTTTGCTGAACCAGTGGAACTTCCACCTTCACGACCAGAGGACCATCGTATTCAGCTCCTTCTTGGCAGCATTCCTCAAAACATCAGGCCCTATCGCTACACATTTCACCAAAAAAAAGAGATTGAACTCCTCATTAGGGACTTACTGAAGCAAGGTATTATTTGCCCAAGCACAAGTTCCTTTTCTTCACCAGTTCTTCTTGTCTACAAAAAGGATGGGTCATGGCGCCTCTGCATTGACTTCTGAGCACTTAATCACCTCACCATCAAGGATAAGTTTCCAATTCCTGTTGTTGATGAGCTTCTTGATGAGCTTCATGGTGCTCAATTTTTCTTCAAGTTGGATCTTCGCTCTGGGTATCATCAAATTCAGTTTCATGAGGATGATATCCCCAAAATAGCTTTCCGTACACATGATGGCCACTATGAGTTTTTGGTCATGCCCTTTGGTCTCACTAATGCTCCTTCCATATTCCAAGCCTTGATGAATAAAATATTTCGACCCTATTTGTGGAAATTCATTTTGGTATTTTTTGATGATATCCTCATCTACAGTAAAACATGGGCTGAACATCTCCAGCATCTGGCTCTTGTAATGCAACTTTTCTCTGATCATCATCTCCATGCCAAAAAGTCTAAATTTGTTTTTGGCCAAAAGGAAGTTGAGTATCTTAGGCACATTATCTCAGCACAAGGGGTTCGTGTGGATCCTGCCAAAATCGCTACCATGAACAATTGGCCGCCTCCTAAGCCACTCAAGAGCCTTTGTGGTTTTTTGGGGTTGACTGGCTACTACCGCAAGTTTATCAAGGATTATGGGAAGATTGCAGCTCCATTAACTGCTCTCTTGAAAAAGGATTCTTTTACATGGACACATGTTATTGAGTGTGCATTTGACAAGCTGAAACAAGCTATGTGTACTACACCTGTTCTAGCTATGTTTGATTTTTCCAAGCCCTTCACTATTGAGAGTGATGCTTGCGGCAATGGACTTGGTGCTGTTCTCCTTCAAGATGAACACCCCATTGCGTTCACCATCAAAGCCCTTTCTGGTAAGAATTTAGCTGCCTCTACATATGAGAAGGAAATGATGGCTATTTTGCATGCAGTACAAAAGTGGCGACCCTACCTCTTAGGGAATCATTTCTGCATCAAGACTGATCACCAGAGTCTGAAATATTTCCTATAACAGCGTGTATCCTCCCCAGCGCAAAAGAAATGGGTTAGAAAAATCATGGGTTATGACTATGAGATCACTTATAAGAAGGGTAAGGACAATATTGTGGCAGATGCCCTTTCTCGCACATTTGATGACCAAGGTTCTATTTCCGCTATTTCTATGCCTGTTCCAAATTGGTTGCAATCGGTTCAACAGGGTTATGTCAATGACTCTTCATTATTTCACATCATCCAACACTTGGACAACAACCCTTCTGTTGTCCCACATTACTCTTGGGATGGTGCTTCACTGAGATACAAGGGTCATCTGGTGCTTCCCCAGAACACAGCTCTTCAACAAGCTATCTTCTATGAACTCCATGCTTCTCCATTAGCTGGGCACTCTGGTTTTCTCAAAACGTATGAACGGGCATGGCACAACTTCTTTTGGCAGGGCATGAAAAGGAAAATTTAACAGATGGTGGATGAATGTGATACCTGCCAGCACAATAAGGGTGAAACCACACCCCTTCTGGGATTGCTCGAGCCCTCGCCCATACCTACCCGGATATGGACAGATATTTCTATGGATTTCATTGAAGAGCTCCCTAAATATGGAGGGAAGACTGTGATTTTGGTTGTGGTTGATCGCCTCTCCAAATATAGTCATTTTTGTGCTCTCAGCCATCCCTATATAGCCTCTGCCATTGCTCAAATTTTCCTGGACCAGATCTTTCGTCTTCATGGAATGCCTTCTTCCATTGTCTCGGATCGTGATGCGACTTTCACCAGTCATTTTTGGACAGAACTCTTTCACCACACTGGCACCAAACTAAAGATGAGTTCAGGTTATCACCCCCAAATGGATGGTCAGACTGAAATTATCAATAAATGCTTGGAAACTTATCTTCGTTGCTTCTCCTCTGAGCAAGAACATCAGTGGGAAAAGTGGCTCCCTCTCACTGAATGGTGGTACAATACCTCTTACCACACTGCCTCTAAAATGACTCCATATGAAGCAGTTTATGGTCAGGCACCACCAATTCTTCTTCCTTACACCCCCAGCAGTTCTCTAGTTCAGGCAGTTGACACGGTCCTTCGAAACCGTGATGAGGTTCTTCGCATTTTATGCGAAAACCTTCACATGGCAAGAAACTGCATGAAGCAACAAGCTGATCAGCACCGTTCTGAGCGCACTTTTGAAGCCGGTGATATGGTTTTTCTTCATCTCCAGCCTTACAAGCAATCCTCACTAAAACTCAAAGGGAGTCATAAGCTCGCTCCAAAGTTCTATGGGCCATATAGGATTCTTCAGAAGATTGGGTCTATTGCTTATAAATTGGAACTTTCGCCTTCTTCCCTCATTCATCCAGTATTTCATGTCTCTTGTCTGAAGAAAGTTCTTGGCACCAACATCAAAGGCCAGACTATTTTACCAGAACAGGATAATGAAGGATCCATCTTTTTGGAGCCGGAGGCTGTCCTCAATAAGCGCACTCATCAGCTTCGCTCTCGCTCTATCACAGAGGTCTTAATTCAATGGCACGGAATGCAGCCTGAGGATTCTACGTGGGAACCACTCCTTCATATTCAGCGACAATTTCCACATCTAAAGCTTTGAGGACAAATCTTTTTCTAAGGGGGAGGGGATGTTAGGAACCCATGTCAATCCTTCTCTTTACCGTGTTAGTATATTTTTGTTGGACACATATGCTTTGTAAGTCGTCCCATAGTAATTGTTGATCCATAGTTTGTGTTATTGTTGTTGGGCGCATATGCTTTGTGAGCCGCATGTAGTATTTGTTGATCCATAGTTTATATTGGCCCATGGTTTTGACCCATAGTATTGGTGCCTATTTTTAGTATATAAGTGTGTGTTGAGGCCAAGGAAGGCACCATGAAGTTATTTTGTATTGAACTTGCTCAAAGGAGGTTGCCCCCTCGAAGTGGCCTGTGATTAATATAAAAGTGATTTTGAGTTCTGTTGCTATATCATGTATTTTGATTACTTGTTTGCTGCAGGGTCCTTACAACACACCACAAAAAAAATGGTCTTGCTAAGAAGAAGAACTAGTCATTGAAAGAGATGGCCGCATGTCTGCTTGAAGCAAGGGATATTCTACCATATATCTGGGATGAAGCAGTGAACTGTGCTTCATATAGCTAGAATAGGTTACCTCACAACTTAGTGGTTGGGGTCATTCCATTCGAAGAAATTATGGGACATAAGCCTAATGTCTCACATATGATGGTTTTTTATTCCAAATCCTGGGATAAAATCCCATCTAACAAGAGAAAAGTATTCAAAACCCAAAGTAGTAGATGCATTCTGTTAGGGTATGCAGATGATGAAAAATATTACAAGTTGATGGATATTGAAATGAGGAGATGGTTCATAAAGTGGAGTGTCCAATTTAATGAATATCCATTAAATGATCTATATCCAGTTGAAGCAGAAGTTATAACTGCTCTACCTACACCCTTTGCATATAATGAAGTTTCTTCTTATGATTTAGGTTCAGAATCCGAATATGAGGATCAAGAGGAACCAGATCTTGATATTGAGTATGATGGTAAAGAAGATATAGATCCATATCTATCTCCTTCTCCAAATACTAGGCCTAAATGGGATAAAAAACACATTGAAGTCATTGGGAACAATGTCGGGGATCCATCTAGCTGAAGGAGAACCATATCTAAATTTCAAGATGAGAACCTTGCACTATGTCATACAATCCACTTCTCCCAGGGAGGTGTTGCATGATGTTGGGGCAAGATCCACAGTCCTACAAATAGGTTTTCCATGATCCAAGGTGGTGGGTATCCATGTATTAGGAATATGAATCACCATAGAACAAGAATACATCGGATCTTGTCACCTTACCTCCAAGGAAAAATCTTGTCTAGTGCAAATGGATATATAAAACCAAACTAGCATCTGATAGATCTACTACCAAATACAAGGCTTGGTTATTTGCAAAGGGGTATTCACAATTTAATGAGTTAGACTACAATGAAATAGTCACCCCTATTTCAATAATGGATTCCATAAGGTAGTTTTTTCCATCGCACCTTCGAAGAAATGGGAGGCACATCACATGGAAATGAAGAGTGTCTTACTCCATGGTGACTTGGAAGAAGAGATCTACATCAGAAAACCTGAGGGGTACAATAAACATTATTCCTTGGTATACATACCAAGGAAATCATTGTATGGGATCAAGTAAGTCCCAAGGCCATTGTATGCCAAAATGCATGCCTTCTTACTATCACATAGGTTTGAAAGGTGCAAGTTTGACTGTAATGTCTACATGTAGTAGAAGGGATATTTCTTATTTTTTATTGTATTTTATATGGATGAGTTGTTCATCACCATTGGTAACTTCTGGATTGAGGGACATCAAGTTAGACTTGAGAAATGCTTTCTCCATGACATATATAGGGATGATGAGGCATGTTATTGACCTTGAAGTGAATAAAAAATATCTGGGGATCGTGATTTCATAGTCCATATACATAGGTGATTTTATAAAGAGGTTCCATATCACTAATTTTGAAGTAGCATCCTTGCCATTCCTATATAGCATTAGATTAGAAGAAGGTGGTTCCACTCCCCTAGTTGATAACATTCTCTACAGACAACTGATTGGTGTGTTATTGTATCTAAATCATTCAATACTAGACTTTTCATATGTTGTTAGTGTTGTTTCTAGGTTCATGCAATAGCCACATGAGTTGCATTGGAGGGAAACAAAGAACGTTGTGCATTATGTATATAGTACTAGAGAGTTCTGTATTCATGATTCTACTGGTACTCAGCTATATTTGGTTGGTTTTACTGACTCAGAATGGGATGGAGACAATACTTACAAAAAATATACTTTGGGGTTTTGTTCATGGTGGAATCAAGACCAATTTTCTAGTCAAGCAATAAGCAATTATAACTTGCACTCTCTTCAGCTAAAGCAGAGTTTCACAAGGATGTGAATGTAGTTATTTAGGAATTTTGGTTACATGGGATTCTGACAAAGTTTAGCATTCACACTTCTCCTTTAGTATAAATTTTATGTGATAATCAACGTGCAATTAAAATTTCCAGTGATCTAGTACAAAAGAAAAAGAGAAAACACATTGAAGTCCACATGCACTATATTGAGGAGCTAGTGCAAAACATGACCATCACACTGTATTACTTCCTTATAGAGGAGTAGGTTGCAAACCTTTTTACATAGTATTTCACTAAAAGGATATTTTTGTATCTTACATCTCTACTTGGTGTGAAGGCTTGATCCAGTTCCCTACTATGCATTTTTAGGGTGGGGTCCGATGATGTTTTACCCATTTCCTCATTTATTGAGTCGTTACTTTTTCATTTTTGTATGGGTGACATTTGGTCTCAGTTTTAAAGGACCAAGTTGTCTAACTTTGGATTAAGGGGGGGGTGTTAGGATTATTGTAATATTCCCTTATCCACCATAGTTTATTTGATCTGTTTCCTATATTAGGAATATGTTGTCACTTCATTAGTGTCATGGATAACTTATCTAGGTCCCACCTACCACTTGATGCACCCTCATGCATCATTTTAGCAGATCCAAAGGCCAGTCCCTATGTTATGGGAGACTGCACTAAGTTATGGGAGTCTCTCCTTCAGTTCCATGTTATCAGTGTTGAGTCATGATCCAGTGGACCACATTCAGTTAACTCTCAGTTAGTTATGCACCTTATTTTCATGATTTGAGGAATAAGGTTCCTTTTCTTAGCTACCATGGTCAGTTAACTGACTTTTAGTTGCTTTAGTTGTCTAGAGTTGCACTAGTGAGTCTTCAGTGGTGATTTTCCCAAAGTTAGTCATGTCTATAGTCATGGGATTTGAATCACTCCATAGGATTCGAATTTATTTCTTTTCATTTTGTATGTACTACATACAAATTAATTAATCTTATGTCCATCTATTGCTTCAAATTCAGTGTTCCATCTATGCTTAATTTCACCATGCATGTTTAACAATTTTAACATTGTAATTCCTCCTCCTTCATTCTTCTTTCACTGTAAGGTCCTATTTGTCCTGAATATATTTTGGAATCGATAATTTTATAATCTCAACTTGAAATTTTCTATCCTAACTTGATAAACGCCCAATTATTGAGGGGATTTTGGGTTTTTAAATGTGAACATGTTTCCCATTTTTTATACCATATTGTTTTATCAACTATAGTACAAGCATTTGGGCCATTTTATCTGAAGGAACAAAAAGAGACAACATGCGGTATTGTTACTATACGAGAGTTTAAACTTTAACAAAAGAAACAAAGTGCCACTACTTGACATCGTAAATAAATTTTGTCTCCTTTTTTAATGTCTTCCACTACATAAGATATTAAAGTGGGGAGAATAATTAAGAGCCTCAAAGAAGGATGGTGCAGACAATAGGCATAATTATTCTTTAAAATAATATGACTATTAATCATAGTTACTCCATGGAATTTATTTTAACATTTATCTCTTTCTATTAAGGTTTCATAAGACTTTGTTGAAAAATGTTGGTGTTTCTTAGCTTCCTTGGACATTTAAAGGATTGATTGTTTTTACCAGAAAAATAAATCAGCATTCCAATGTAATTTGATATTTGTTATCTATAGTATAGGGAGGTGAATCTTGGTCTTAGTAATGCATAAGTTTCAACATCCCTAGCTCATTGATATAGTTCTTTAATCAACACTTCAACTACATGAAAATATGGATGGATTCAAGTGATAAAACTATAAATACACATTATCACAATACACATTGTTAACGCAAAAAAATACTCAACTAGCCTAAACTATACACAACTACCATTTCCCTATCATTTTCCCCTCATTTTTGACCTCCATACCTATGGCTTACCCTTAATGTCTCTGAAAAAGCGCAAAAAACTTAAAAGAGGTTAAAACCCTGAGAAAGGGCTTAAAAACCCAAAAAAGGGGCTTAATAACCCAAAAAGAGCTAAAACAGAGAAAAGGGGCTAAAAATCCTAATAGGGTTTAAAACAATAAAAGCAAGATAAGGCCAACAAATTATTATAAAAATAGGGTGGAGGTCCCCATCAAGAAGATTCGAATGCCCTTTTTTCCATTATTCAAATCAGTGAGTACGTTGAGAACCCACTCTTCTCAAAATATTCACACCATTCAACCATCATTTGATAGCCATGCCATTCCCCATCCTGTATGTTGAGGTATCCTCCGTACCATACATCCTGTGGAGAGGTGGCCCATATCCAAAGATTAGGGCACGGTGGCCTACTTTCAAACAAGGGTATAGTATTCTTTCTTTTATTTTAAGTTGTAGCATAGTCGTCATTATTTGTTTATTGTAGCTCTTGTTTCCATTTGAACTCCACCCTTCTGTCTCTTTGACAGAAGGGAGGTTCTTTTGCACATAGCCCAGATGAAAACCCAACTACACACACTTGAATCAATGCACTAATGTATACACATACACTATAGCTCATTTCCCCTCACAAAGTATGCCACATGCCTCCCTTGATCCATCAAATTACAAATTAGAGGTTAAATGGTGATAAAGGCCATTTATGTTATTTTAAAACTACATAGACAAAGAAGGGGATATTACATGTCATTGATGGAACTAAAATAGATATATTGGTGGCTAATAGGGAAGATGGTTTCTCCCAACTCCTCTTCATGCTTGATATTGTGGAAAATATTTAGTCTGCTATCCTAATTCAAGAATTGATCATGGAAATCATTTCCTTTGCTTTGGTACTAGTGGTTGAGAATTTGATTAGGATTTGGGATAGCCCTCTACTCCAAAATGAACCTTCTTGAAAAGTGAAGGTTTTTGGTTTTGGATTCCTTTTCCATATTTAATACAACTCAGTTGGGTGCACTATCATTAGAGGAAATTTCAACTCAAAATGGGCCTTTTAACTCTAATTCAAATTCCATGACATCATGTGTTATCCAATGAAATTTCTTCAAATTTAAAATACTGTATATGTTTTAAACACTTTTTTAATATAAATTTGGGGATAGGTATCGTAAAAAAACTACTTTTTGGTTTGTATTTTCAACATATCTCCCAATTTGTTTACTCAAATTTTGATCGGGAGAGCTCGTTTGATGCGGAATTAAATTCTGCATCCAAGGAGTACCCACTCAGCATACTTTTGATGGGCCTCGCTGGCCCAAAAACAATAAATACTTGAAAAAGGGTATTTGGTATGTTAGGATTATTAATCCTCCCTTGTCCAATTTGGTCATATGTCTAAATCGGGAATTGGGAGTCCATCTAGTCTATTTATAGTCATTAGCACCATTGGGTCAACTTGACCTAATTGGGGCACATGTTTCAGTTACCAAAGTGTGGGGAACACTAATTGAGGCTCATTGCCACTTATTGCACTTAATTGCATAAGTTTAGGAGCCTCCTAGACCAATCCCTACAATTTAGGAAGCCACTGGGAGTGCCGAAACCAACCAAGGTCAGTTCACTTCAGTTAATGACTAGTCAAGCTAAGTTAGGAGTCAGTTACATTCAGTTCTAGTCCTCTACATTCAGTTAGCACTAGGTTTACTTCACTGCACACATGTGGGGTGCATTTCTCACCTACCACAGTCAGTTAACCATTAGTCAACACTGAATGCAACACTTGAGTTGTGTTTTAGAGCTCCGATGAACTCCGATTATGATTTAGACAAGGTTAGTTAACTATTGAGTCCTCCGATAGTGATTTAGACAAGGTCTTGGTTACCTACAGTCAAGTAGAGTCTAATCAATTCGAACTTCCTCATGTGGATTCCAATTGCTTGTGGCTATTAAAGCCATTGTAGTTCATTGTAATTATCTATCTAATTACTCTTTGATTAATGAAAAGCATTCACAGCTGCAAGCCATTTTTGCATTGTTTCATTCTTCAATAACTGAGTAAATTGTGTGATCTATCATGTGAGTTGTGTGTTTGTCTACAGATCTATGTGCTCAATTTAATACGGTATCAGATCCTCGGTGGACAAGGTGCTTCTCCTCCTCAGATCTCCTACTGGATCATTTTTTTGTTTTGCAGGTACAACTTCGAAATGATTTCATCTCTAATGAGACAAGGTCTCTATCGGGTATCTATTGGACTCGGCCTCCACTCTTTCAGCCTTGATCCAAAAATATCGGCCTCCACTCTCTCTGATGAAGTTGTTCAAGATGAAGAAGAAGCATAAACTTCTACACAGTCAATTCGAATTGAAGACAGTCTCCATGCAGTGACTCCTTCTCCTGATGCTCTGGAAGTTCATGAGATCTATGATATCTCATCTTATCATATTGCTGAAACAGAAGAAGACATTCGAACCTATGATATTTAAAAAAAATTCTGCTGCACTTCCATGCAAACATTCACCGGTGATTTTCCTTTAAATTCTATGCAAAATTTACCAGTAATTGCTTCCGAAAGTGAAGAGAAAATTGATTTTTCTCCCTCTAATGTTGCTTCTGGTGTGCAAATATGTGATACCTTGGATATTTTTAAAGAAATATCAGATTACCAGAGTGATCCATTTTCTCCCCATGATCTAGTTTTTCCAGCAAACTCCTGCAGGATTGCATGCACCAAAATTCAGAATTTTGAAGAAGAAGAAAGTTGTGCATCCACCGTCTCGGTTAACCATTTATTTGAATCTGATATTAACCTTATTGGATCTGAAATAATCTTATGTAGATCTGATATGATATTTCTTGCTTTAATATATCAAATTCATAATCTTTCAGTACCGCTTGTAGCTATTCTCATCAACAGTGTGAAGAAACAAGTACCGCAAGTCTCCTACAAAATTGCTGCTGGGGATTTGATTCCATTTCACAGTTTTGGATCTGTTTTGAACCTATTTAGATCTGATTTATTTTCTGATCTGATATTATTTGGTTCATATTTTAAAATCCAAAATCCTTCAGTCATGCTTGTAGCTGCTCTCACCAAATCCGGTGTGAAAAATCAAGTACTGCACTTTCTCTTCGACACTGCTGATGGGAATTTGGTGTTAGTTTCCTCATATGAGGTTGATGATATTTTATTATGTGATTCATTATCTATTTTAGAAGATATATCAGACTATGGATCTCAAGCATTCACTCTCAACAGTCCCAGTGCTTCTCTATCATTGATCACATGCTCATCTCCTCACAGAACTAGTAAAGAGGAAGATTTTCTGCATCCGCCTGGACACCTACTCCTAACACTTGGGGATGTTCTTAAAAATCATGGTTTTCTGTTCATGGCTGCAAAATATCATTTTCTTGAGTGTTCTTCACATTATCTAAATTCTCGAGAACCTTTCCTCACTTTTCAGTTGACTTCAGTTGCTCTACATGGGTCCAGTCTTCATCCGGCAGCTGTCTATATTTCTGATTTAGTTGAGCATATCATTCTTCTTCCAAAGAGGAAGATTCCTCTAGACATAATTATGGAGAGGTTCACATGCCAGGCCCCAGGATACTTGTGCACAGAAGAACCAGATTGATCCTGATTCTACCTGCTTAATTAGAAGGGGGGTTTTTTTCCCATGTGGTTTTTCCCTGGCACCTTGTTTTTGAGCAGTTTCTTGACTTTACTTGATGTAATGGGTGACCTATGGTCTTAGTTACCAGGGCCCACAGATTTTCCAAGTTAGAATTCACGGGGGGTGTTAGGATTATTAATCCTCCCTTGTCCAATTTGGTCATATGTCTAAATCGAGAGTCATGTCTAAATCGGGAGTCCATCCAGTCTATTTATAGTCATTAGCGCCATTGGGTCAACTTGACCTAATTGGGGCACATGTTTCAGTTACCAAAGTGTGGGGAACACTAATTGAGGCTCGCTGCCACTTATTGCACTTAATTGCATAAGTTTAGGAGCCTCCTAGACCAATCCCTACAATTTAGGAAGCCACTGGGAGTGCCGAAACCAACCAAGGTCAGTTCACTTCAGTTAATGACTAGTCAAGCTAAGTTAGGATTCAGTTACATTTAGTTCTAGTCCTCTACATTTAGTTAGCTCTAGTTTTACTTCACTGAACACATGTGGGGCGCATTTCTCACCTACCACAGTTCTTTTTTAATGTCTTCCACTACATAAGGTATTAAAGTGGGGAGAATTTTTAATATAATTGTAACTTCAGAATGTATTCACTTGTATATCTTATGTATTGTACCCCAATTTTTATTTCGGGAAGTGTTTGAGTCATGTCATTCCCCGATGATCCAATCGGGAGTTTCTATAATGTAAACAAGTCATGTCAAGTCATAGTGGGTAACCCTCCTATTGATCAAGGGTTAAAGTCCCCGCATTTTCGGGGCCCTAGGGTTGTTAGACTCACCTAGTAAAGTCGTCCCTAGTGAGTCATTTTCAAGTTGGGAATTAGTATAAATAGAGAGTGAGCCTCTCTATTTATCACACAATCACTCACACTCAGTTGTATCTCATAGCTGAGGAAGAAGAAGTTGCTAGGGCTAGAAAGAAAGAAGGTACTACTGTCGAGACATCATCTTACTGTTTTAGGGTTTTACTTTGGTGTTGATTCTATCTCTAAGGAAGTTGCGGGGTTTTCTCCTTTTATGGTTTCCCCAAGGAAAAACATTGTTTTCATTGTCTCTTGTGTTTGGTTGCTATACTTGTTATTCTCTTAGTTAAAGATCCTAACATAATGCTAGCTTGAATGATAAAATTCTAATATGGTATTAGAGCTAACCTGAGAAGAACACACTGTGTAGCTGTGGGAACTAGGGATTCCTACTTTTTGGATCTCTCTCCACAGATTGTCAGCAAAATAAGGTTGGGATGACTCTCCTCCCTAGGGCGCATCTTTCTGTTGAAGCAAAATCTGATTCTAAGCTTTTTCAGTTTTGGACCAGACACTACTACCGGAAATTAGGGCTTTCCACAGAAGTGGAATTTTTGAGTGAGCTCAAGCCTAGATTGATCTCCTCCTCAAAATCAAAGTTTAGAGATCAAGATCAAAGCATTTGGTTAGACAGAACTCCAGAAAATCCAAACCCTAATCTGCTCTTGAACCAGTGCTGCAGAAATTCAGCTTCAAATCCAGATCTAACGTTTTGACCTAGTAAGATCTAAATCTTTTGTATTTCCATTTGAGGTTCTCAGTTAAGATGTCTCATCATACCAAGCTTGATGAAAATATTGAGGGAGCTGATAACTTTCGAGCCTAGAAGTATAGGATCTCATTGGTCCTGGAAGAAAATGAGTTGGACTCCTATATCAATGAGGAGGTTCTAGTTCCAGAAGGAGATGAGGCTAAGGCCTTACACAAGAAGAAGTTGGTTATGGCTAAGAGGATTATTGCTGATTCAATAAAGGCTCACCTCATACCACAAGTGTGCTCCCTAAAGACACCTAAAGCTATGTTTGATGCCCTAACCAAACTTTTTGAAGGGAAGAACATAAACCGAAAGATGACTCTGAGAAACCAACTGAAGAATGTAAAGATCTAGAATGCGGAGACCATTCAGTCTTACTTTACAAGGGTCTCTCAAATCAAGGAACAACTAGAAGCAGTAAATGAAGAAGTGGAGAATGCAGAGATTGTAATGACCACCTTGAATGGTCTCCCTAGATCATGGGACTCCTTTATTCAAAGAATCTGTGCCAGAAAGAAGTTAGTCAAGTTCAGCAGACTATGGAAAGAATGCTCTCAAGAAGAAGCTTGGATAGCAGCTCGAGAAGAAAAGATGGGAAGTGAAGATCAAGATCTCACAGTTCACTCTAAGAAAAGCAGAAGAAGCTCTCATCACTCCAGAGGTAAGAACTTCCACCAGAAAGATAACACTAGAAAAGATTTATCTAAATTAAGATGCTATACATGTGATGAAAGAGGACACTTTGCCAAAGACTGTCCTAAAAACAAGATAAAATCCCATAAGAAGAAGGGAAACAAGAGAAGACATCATGCTCATGCTGCAGAGGATGATGAACCTTCCACAAAGAGAATCAGACAAGAAAGCGATGATTCTTCAAGTGACGAAGAATATGTGTTGATCTCTTCTCTCAAGGGAACTATTTCACATGGAAGTAATGATTGGCTTATAGACAGCGGTGCTTCCAAACATATGACGGGATTCAAAGAATCCTTTGTGAAACTATCTGAACATGACTCACCTCATAAGGTGAAACTTCGGGATGACTACCAGTATCCGATAAAAGGTAGTGGGGAATCCTCCTATAAGCTAGACTTTGGAAAGTCTATGAAGATGCAATATGTATTGTTTGTAAAAGGACTAAAGAAGAACCTCCTCTCCATATCTGCATTAGATGCAAAAGACATGAGAGTTGCATTTGTAGATGGCCAAGTTCTCATGTGGCCAAAGGGAAAGACTTTTGATGATGCAGTAGTGATTGGGGAACAAGAGGGAGGTCTATACAAATTGAAGGGCCATCCAAAACAAGCTTTATTCCATGCAACAGTAGAGCCAAATGAACTTTAGCATAGAAGGCTTGCACATGTGCACTACAGAGCACTACCACTTGCAAGAAAAGTTGTTTAAGGTCTTCCATAAAGTCAGGCAAAACATGATGGAGTCTGCAAAGGATGTGCGAAATGAAAGAACACAAAGAAAAAATTCCAAGTAGCAAGAGCAAGGCAAAAGGAATCTTGGAGATCATTCACTTTGATGTATGTGGTCCAATGTCATCAAGTTCATTAAGAGGGTATCTATACTATGTTTCTTTTATTGATGATTTTTCTAGGAAGACATGGATATACTTCATGAAGAATAAAGATGAATTATTCAACAAGTTCAAGGAAATCAAAGCCTTGATCAAGAACCACACAGAAAAGAAGATCAAGACCTTTCGATCAGATAAAGGTGGAGAATTCACTTCAAATGAATTCAAAGCATCATGCAAATATTCATGGATTAAGAGGGAGTTAACTACTCCATATAATCCATAATAGAATGGGGTTGCAGAAAGGAAGAATAGAACGATCATGGAAGCTGCAAGGGCTATGCTTCATGATCAAGATCTTCCCATGCATCTATGGGCAGAAAATTCCATAACAATGGTGTATGTACAGAACCATACTCCACCTAGAGTACTCGAGAACAAGACACCTGAAGAAATCTTTTCCAGCAAGAAACTAGAATTTAGCCATCTCAGAATATTCGGTTGTCTAGTGTACATACACATTCCAAAAGAAAAGAGGACAAAGTTAGATCCTTCAGGAAAGAAGGGTATATTTGTGGGATACTGTGAAAGATCAAAAGCTTACATAATATAATTTCCAGGATTCAAAAAGATCGATATCAGGAGGGATGTAACATTTGATGAAGACTCAGCTTACAACAAATCCAGAAAGAGACCTGCTGAAGATCCTGAAGAAACAGAAGCACCCAGAATTCATGACACAGCATGAACAAAGAATATCAAGAAGAAGATCAGGAAATAGAAGAACCTCAAGAACCTATAGAACCACCCCAAGAGAAGAATCCTCATAAGAGGAAACCTGCTTGGGTATGAGAAGCTATCCAAGGTGCAGAAAGATATGGGGCTCCAGAAGAGAATCATAGAGAAAGAAAGAGAACCAGGTCCTGCTTTGGTTATGTAGCCTTAATGTGTGATTTCATCGATAAAGAACCTTCGAATTATGAAGAAGCAATAGAAAGGAAAGAATGGAAGGATGCTATGATAGAAGAGTATCAATCAATCATGAAGAATGATGTTTTGGATGTTGTCCCAGGCCAGAAGGAAAGTCTGTTGTAACTTCCAAATGGATCTACAAGATCAAGCATGCTGTAAATGGTAGCATAGAAAAATATAAAGCAAGATTTGTGGCTCGTGGCTTCTCCTAGAAAGAAGGAATAGATTATGAAGAAACTTTTGCACCTGTAGCTAGATACACTTCCATCAGATCAGTACTTGCTATGGCTGCAGTGATGAAATGGAAGATACACCAAATGGATGCCAAGACTGCTTTCTTGAATGGTGTAGTGGAAGAGGAAGTGTATGTGGACCAGCCACTCAGTTTTGAGACACATGATAGGGAGTCTCATGTGTGTAGATTGAAGAAAGATCTGTATGGTTTGAAATAGGCACCCATGACATGGTACAACAGAATTGACAGCTTTCTATCCAGTTTGGGCTTTACCAAGAGTAAAGCAGATTCCAACCTTTAATACAATGTTGAATATGGCAACCCAGTGATGCTCCTACTGTATGTAGATGATTTGTTTGTAACAGGTATGGATGGGTTGATTGCTAATACGAAGAGGAAGCTTGTTGTCGAGTTTGAAATGAAGGACTTGGGTATGATGCATTATTTTCTAGGCATGGAGGTATGGCATAATGTAGATGGAATTTCCCTGCGACAAGGGAAATATATGGTAGAGATCTTGAAGAGATTTGAGATGATGGAATGCAAGGCCATGACCACACCTATGGAATCAAAACCAAAGATATTGAGTGATGCTTAATCAGAAGCGGTTGATGCCACGATGCATTGTCAGATGATTAGGTCCTTAATGTACCTGACGAACATGAGACGACATATTTGCTTTGCTATGAACATCTTGAGCTAGTTCCTGACAGATCTGAGACATGTTCACTTGATTGCTGCAAAGCATATTCTGAGGTACCTAAAGGGTACAGTTGATAATGGGCTCAAGTATGAGGCAAATCAAAAGATTAACCTGGAAGGTTATGTTGATTCAGATTGGGTAGGTAGTGCCATCGATAGGAAGAGCACTTCAGGGTGTTGCTTTAGTATGGGATCAGGTGTGATATCTTGGTTTAGTAGAAAACAGTCCTATGTGGCACTGAGTAGAGCTGAAGCAGAGTATGTTGCAGCCTGTTCAGCTAGTTGTGAGGCAGTATGGATGAGGAAGCTACTGTCTTATTTATTTGATATCCAGTTAGATGTTACTTGTATATATTGCAACAACCAGAGTTGTGTGAAGTTATCAGAGAACCCGGTGTTCCATGACAAGTTGAAGCATATCGAGATCAAGTATCACTATATCAGGGATATGGTGCAGAGAGGAGCAGTGAAGCTCTAGTATGTTGCAACGGACAAATAGATAGTTGATGTGTTGATGAATCCATTAGCCAGAGTGAAGTTTGAGTACTTCAGGGAGAAGCTTGGTGTTCTCCATATCGAGGTTCCTTCCAAGGGGAAGTGATGAGTCCATGAGCCATTCTGACATGGTGATAGGATTGGTTCCTTCCATGGTCAGATGTAAGGGCTGAGCCATTCTGTCATGGTGAGAGGATCGATTCCTTCCATGTCAGATGTGAGTGCTGATCCATTCTGATGTGACTACAGGATTGGTTCCTACATGATCAGATATAAGCGCTGAATTCCATTCTTGGAATGGAGGCACCTGGTCAGTTACTAGGAATACTCAGTCTGGGGCTGAGGGCCATTTTGATGTGATTGAGGGATGTGTTCCCACATGATTAGATATAAGTGCAGGGCCATTTTGATGTGATTGAGGGATGTGTTTGTACTTGATCAGATATAAGGGCTGATGCCATTCTCTAGGAGAATGGAGGCACCTGGTCAGTTACTAGGAATCCTCAACTTGGGGTTGAGATCCCTTCTAGCATGGTTGCGGGATGTGTTCCCGCATGACTAGATGTAAGTGCAAAGCCCTTCTAGCATGGTTGCAAGATGTGTTCCTGCATGGCTAGATGTAAGTCCAGAGCCCTTCTAGGATGGTTGTAGGATGTGTTCCCACATGGGTAGATGTAAGTGCAGAGCCCATCTAGCATGGTTGCAGGATGTGTTCCCACATGGCTAGATATAAGTGCTAAGCCTTTCCAATAGGGTTGTGGGATGATTGGATGTGAGTGCTGGGCCTTTCTGACAGGGTTGTGGGATGTGTTCCCGCATGGTCAGATGTGAGTGTTGGGCATGCCTTTCTAACATGGTGTTGGATGTGTTCCTCTCATGGTCAGATGTAAGTGCTGGGTGGGCCATTCTGACTTAGGGTCATATATAAGCGCTGAAGAAGACCTACATGGAGGCTAGGCCAATAGCCAACATGAAAAATGGCTAGCTTTGTAGAAATTCCTGTGATGAGAAGAATCATGAGATAGCACCAGTAATGATGACCCAGTGATGTTGATCCAGATCGAGCGATGATCTAGATCCAGTGATGTTGATTCATCAGTGATGATCAAGATCTAGTGATGATCTAGATCTAGTCATGTTGATCCAGATCTAGTGATGATCTAGATCCAATGATGTTGATCCAGCAGAGATGATCCAGATCGAGTGATGATCTAGATCTAGTGATGATGATCCAGATCCAGTGATGATCCAGATCCAGTGATGACGATCTAGATCCAATGATGATCCAAATCAAGATGAAGATGACTTGAAGATGAAGATTACGAGGACTCGATGATAATCCAAATGATATAGAGAAGAAGACTTATGCTGATAATTTTTGTCAAGAGAATACCTTCCTAGTTAAGAGAGAGTGTTGATGTAATTGTAACTTTGGAATGTATTCACTTGTATATCTTATGTATTGTACCCCGATGTTTATTATGGGAAGTGCTTGAGTCATGTCATGCCTCGATGATCCAATCGAGAGTTTCTATAATGTAAACAAGTCATGTCAAGTCATTGTGGGTAACCCTCCTAATGATCAAGGGTTAAAGTCCCCGTAGTTCTGGGGCCCTAGGGTTGTCAGACTCACCTAGTGAAGTCAGCCCTGGTGAGTCATTGTCAAGTTGGGAATTAGTATAAATAGAGAGTGAGCCTCTCTATTTATCACACACTCACTCACATTCAGTTGTAGCGCATAGCTGAGGAAGAATAAGTTGTTGGGGCTAGAAAGAAAGAGGCTACTACTGTCGAGAGATCATCTTACTATTTTGGGGTTTTACTTTGGTACTGATTCTATCTCTGAGGAAGTTGTGGGGTTTTCTCCATTTATGGTTTCCCCGAGGAAAAACATTGTGTTCGTTATCTATTGTGTTTGATTCTTGTACTTGTTATTCTCTCAATTAAATATCCTAACATAATGCTAGCTTAAATGATAAAATTCTAATCAGAATAATTAAGAGACTTAAAGAAGGATGGTAAAGACAATAGGCATATTTATTCTGTAAAATAATATGACTATTAATCATAGTTACTCCATGGAATTTATTTTAACATTTATCTCTTTTTATTAAGGTTTCATAAGACTCTTTGTTGAAAAATGTTGGTGTTTCTTAGCTTCCTTGGATATTTAAATGATTGATTGTTTTTACAAGCAAAACAAATCATCATTCCAATGTTATTTCATATTTGTTATCTATAGGATTGGGAGGTGAATATTTGTCTTATTAATGCATAAGTTTTAGCATCCCTAGCCTGTTGATATAGTTCTTTAATCAACACTTCAACTGCATGAAAAGATGGAGGGATGCAAACATGGAGTGATAAAACTATAAATACACATTATCACAATACACTCTGTTAACAGAAAAAATTGCTCAACTAGCCTAAAGTATATACAGACACCATTTCCCTATCATGTTTCCCTCATTTTTGACCTCCATACCTATGGTTTACCCTTAATGTCTCTCAAAAAGCTCAAAAAATATTTAAAAGAGGTTAAAACCCCAAAGAGGGGATTAAAAACCCAAAAAGGGCTTAAAACCCCAAAAAAGGGCTTAAAACCCCAAAAAAGAGGTAAAACACAGAAAATGGGCTAAAAACCCTAAATAGGGTTTAAAACCCTAAAAGATAGATAAGGCAAAAAAATCATTATAAAAATAGTGTAGAGGTCCCCATCAATAAGATTCGAATGCCCTTTTTTCCATTATTCAAATCAGGTTGTACGTTGAGAACCCACTCTTCTCAAATTACTCACACCATCCAACCATCATTTGATAGCCACACCATTCCCCATCCCGTATGTTGAGGTATCCTTCGTAACATACGGCTTATGGAGAGGCGGTCGATATCCAAATATCAGGGCACGATGGCCCATTTTCAAACAAGGGTATAATATTCTTTCTTTTATTTTAAGTTTCAGCATATTCATCATTATTTGTTTATTTTTACTAATGTTATTTGTTTATTGTAGCTCTTATTTCCATTTGAACTCTACCCTTCTGTCCCTTTGACAAAAGGAAGGTGTTTTTCCATGTAGCCCACATGAAAACCCAACTACACACACATGAATCAATGCACTAATGTATACACACACACTATAGCTCATTTCCCCTCACAAAGTATGCCACATGCCTCCCACGATCCATCAAATTACAAATTAGAGGTTAAATGGTGATCAAGGCCATTTATGTTAGTTTAAAACTACATAGACAAAGAAGGGGATATTACATGTCATTGATGGAACTAAAATAGATATACTGGTGGCTAATAGAGACGATGGTTTCACCCAACTCTTCTTCGTGCTTGATATTGTGGAAGATATTTTGTGTGGTGTCCTAATTCAGGAATTGATCATGGAAATCTTTTCCTTTTATTTGGTACTAGTGGTTTAGAATTTGATCAGGATTTGGGATAACCCTCTACTCCAAAACGAACCTTCTTGGAAAATGAAGGTTTTTGGTTTTGGATTCCTTTTCCATATGTAATACAACTCAGTTGGGTGCACTATTATCATTCATCATTAATTCATTATTAAGATATTAAATATATTTCCTATATTGATTTCAAGATTCTTTAAATGGCCATATATTTAGTGTATTCTATGAATTAATATGCTTCTAATATACCATGATTTGGTGATATCCACTCTTCAAGTCAATCTTGGTAAAGTATGTCACTCCACTCAAGCGGTCGACCAATTCATCCATTTGTAGTTATGGAAACTTGTACTTTATGGTGATGGAATATTGATAACCCCTGAATCAATGAAAATCCTCCATTCTCCTCCTTGCTTGAGTGCTAGAAAAGATGATATTGCACATGGGATTAGAATCTATTTGTTTAGTCCTTTGTCCAACAAATCCTGGACATGTTAGTTAAATTCAAAATTCTCCACTAGCGTCATCCTATGTGGTTCCTTGCTTTGAGGACCTAACCCTGGAATCAATTTGATTTGATGTGAAATACTCCTTGTCAATGGAAACCCTATCTACATCTCACCGACAATTAATCCCTTAAATTATAGAAATACTTCTCCAACTTCATTCAGGATATTTGTAACACCCCGGTTTTGACCCCATTTGCATGATGTATATAATGTAATTAATCATGGTGAGGAGCTAAAGGAAAAAGCCCCACCATCGATTCAGTTGTGTATGTTTCAGAAATAGGGATAGATCCCGATGGTATATCGTGATATTCGGCACATTATAGTTGGGCATCATGTAAATACACACATCAATTAAAAATAAACCCACAACCAGCTACGACAATGCAACATTAAAATGAAAAGGGCATGATTCCAAAGGATAAGGGTGGGGAATGTCAAACCTTAGTCTATGGGGGGGAACCCATGTGTTACCACCTTGTTTGATTTTCCATCTTCCCTTGTCTCATCCAACCACTTTAATGTCTTGTTGAGTAGTTGAGGCAGTTATGGCTGGGAGTGGAGTGTGGCAGGACTGTCAGTCCTTGCCCACGCTCACACTCCACCAGCGGGTTGACCTTACATTGGCAAGAAACCTCCACTGCCATTCTCTCCATGACGCCACTCTTCCCGGGTCTATTCACTCTCACGAAGGGACACGCAGGAGGAGGTCGGTTCATTTTTTTCCTAACGCACCAGTCGGGGGTTCTTCTTTGGTTTTTTGCATGCAGTGAGTAGGAAGAGCGGCCTCGAGGGCATGATTTCTGCTGTGTATGTGACATAGCCGTGGTTTTAATCCACAATTCTGGCCTGCTATTGGTTTAACCCATGAGTTGGGTTGCTGTCGTTCTTCCCCTGATTTTTGGGTGTCATTGAGAGTCTGATTTCTTCTTCCATTTTGGACTGTGTGTGGGATTTATTTCGTTGTTGGCTGTGTCTTTTCCTTTGCACACAGGTTGAGAGATGTGCTTTCCCCCTTTTTGCATGTGTCATTTCTCTAGCCATTGCATTGAGGAATTGTGTGTGTTGTGGGCTGTGGATTTCCAAATCCGTTGGTTGAGTTTTCCCATGTCTACACTAGGAGTTTGGTTTCTCCTCTATTTCGGGACTGTGTGACGTTGCCATAGTTTTCACTATGAAGTTGGGTTGCTGAAGTACCTTGGTTTTGGGTTGTTGCTGAGTTGTTTTGGACACGCTAGGCCCAAGAACAACTCTGAGTTGTCTTGTGGCTTGAGCTGTGTTTCGCCTCTTGGTTGGGATTGTCACCCATTTGTCTTTGCCTTCTTCACAGAGCTGTGAAGGGATTGTTTTGCTGTGGTATGCAGTGGTTGGTCTTCGGACTGTTGTGAGTGGGATTCGAGGCCGGGTATGCATGAGAAGACTGGTGTTGAGGCCACCAGCTTGGAATTTAGCCTATCCTAGCTCCTTGACGACCTGGTGAATCCCTACGGTGTGGGTTTGGCTGATTGGAAAACCTTGGCTATGTGTAAGCCTGCATTGACCCTTATTCCTTGAGGAATCATTCCCAGCTCGGGGGTGGTAGTGTTGCTGAGAGATTGATGAGCACGCTGGACTATGGTTGGGTGGAACGTTGCAGTGACGTAGCTGGTTGCGGGGTGAGTTCTTCATCAAAAGATAAGTACTCCTGACTGTTTCATCTCTGCAATTATATGTACTGTTCCATGAATTATGATGAACATGTTAAATGCTGGAATGTGTTTGTGTTGCTTCTGCTGAATGTTGAGTAATTGTGTATCTTTGTATGTTTTATGCATCTAGTATGCATTATGTTAAGTTTCTTTAATATTAGAATTTATCCCTGTTCATGTTCATGGGGGCTGTTTTCCCGTTCGTTGGTGTTAGTAGCGTTCTCTTCGCTGGTCGGAGGGTTGGGGATGTTACAATATCCTTTGTTGACCTGTCAACACTTAGACCTTTGGGAATGCCTGCAAAGCAATATTATTTCTTATTTTCCTCCTTTATCAATTATTTAGCTAAGTACATTGATATTCTCTTTTTCCAATAACCAATTTCCTTTCAGTGGACTCTCTTTCCCTCGACCAAGGGAATTAGGTAAAAGATTCTTCCATTGTTCTTGATTTTCATAGTATTCTTGCAACTGTCATAATCCATGTTCTGGTCATATTTCCATGGTTAGCCGAGCAATAGACGACATGCATCCATCAGAATCACATCACATAGTAAACTTTCATATAGATTGTTGGTGTTAAAGTTGATCAAACATTGTCATGTTAGAATGGAATGATGTCCGTTTTTGGAACCATGACACTCTATAAGCGTTTGGGTGTAGTTGACACTTCAGACCCATTTTTTTGATCTCCTTTGTCATGAGAAAATTATGTGTTTCCACCATTCATGATGGTCATACAAAAGATATCCCGAATCTTTACTTTTGTTCAAAAAAGGACTTCTTCTACATCATCTCCCTCTCCTCTTGCCACACTTATGAAACAATTCCCATTGGTTCATTTAGTTTTGAGCTCCTTTTGAGGCGACCTCTATTGAATTTCCATTCATGGTTGGACCAGTCTCATTAACAACTCCTTGGATTCTGGTCTCTTAGTTGATTGTGATATGAAATTTTTCTAGGAATTGATACTCCTTGTGTCCTAGTTCTTGACACTTGTATTATATTCCTTTGGATTGTTCAACACGTCTCCCTTTGAAGGTTCCTCTCTAATTGTATGTTCCTTGAATCTTGGAGCTCTCTCCACATATGCATTCAGGTGTATTTTCTTTTGTCTAGCCTTTTTTTCATTGCTCCTCATGACCTTATTCCTTTGATGATCGAATGGTATAGTCTATTGAAGCAACAATATTCTAACTTCTAGCTGTCATATTTTCTCTACTCATCAAAGTCTTCATGGATAGTTTCTCCTTTGCCTTTAGATCTAACTGATAGGATTATGCGAATGTCCTAAACCTTGATAGGCTCAATTCATCCTAAGTGGCATAGCTTATGAAAATCACATACCTCACAAGGTCCTCCTCCCCTTCGTTGGTCTACCCTGACCTGACAGAAAGTCAATAGAATTCATACATGAATTATTTAACAATCAACTTCTGTCATAGGTTTTGCAACTTCCTTAACATATAAATTGTGGGTACCATTCTGTCACAAGTATTCACCTCTTCCTTTCCCTTCCTTACTATGTCATCCTATACATTGTCCCATAAAAATGGGGCATGGTCTTTTAGCTTTAGGAAAGAAACTTTCACCCTTTTGGGGTCTTCCATCTACTCCATATCAAATTATTTTTCCATTTCTCTGACCGTGTCTATTAAATCTTTAGAGTTCAAACTCCTTGAGTAGGTAGATACCTCTATCTTACACATGCCATTCAATTCAAACAATTCGTTCAACAATTTGTCTCCTAAGTCATCTTCCTCTTTAGCCTCAGAGGCATTTATTTGATTATTGGATTCTTCCTCACTATGGTCAAGGCATTATATCCCCAATCCTCTCATGTCGACTTCCTTCACTACTACTATCTCTCTCTTCATAGTCCTTATGGCCTGAATGCACTCTCCAAACATTTCAAGGTCAATAGTGACACTCGTTCCTTTGAGTAGTCTTCTTCCATGAACATTGTTTCCTCTCTGAGACATCACTCATGCTCAAGAGACTAAATCGCCACTCCCTAATTGCGACAAGGTTCACCACATCTTCTGTAAATCCACCCAATAATAGCTAGAGTTTCTCCAAATGTCTAATCACAACCAGATTTCTTACACGGGATAAAATATCCCTTTGATAGAAACTGATGCATATGCTACCTAAGTAAGTTGTTTATCAGTGCACACAATGTAATGGAAACACAAAACACGACTCAAGTATTTGCTAAGTATTATGGCTTTCAATTAAATTGAAATAATCTCTTTATAAGAAGAAATGAAAATACAATGGAAGAATCTAATAATTCAATATCACCACCAAACATTACCATACAACACTTAGCCAATTCGAAGGAAGGGATAATCTTCTTCATCAACCGACTGAATCTTCTTCAAAGAATTGCCTAACTTCTTGGGAAAAGGTAGATAACCTCTCTCTCCTCTCCAACATTGGTATTGGTATATCCCTATAGGCTCAAGACCATGCTCAAATCTTAATCTAGAAGCTTTACTTGCTTCTAGGAACCTCCATTTGCATTAAATCCTTTGTATGCCTCCTCTTAGCAGGATTTTCTATTTGACCTTCTACATCAACCTTCATAATTTCTCTGCAACTATTCCAACTACCCCAACGAATCTACTCGTCGAGATTCGAAATTATATTGGTTGTCTCATCGTCATCATCATCTTAACTCAACAACTATTATGCACTTCATCCCTTTTTGTTCTGTCATTCTTCATACAATGACTGAGTTTTGTCGCTCTTCTTGCAACACAATCATTCTTCTGTCTCATCATCTATCATCAACGAAATATACTCAGAATTCCCATGACTCTTCCTTTTGTTGAATATCAGCATTGTGCTTTCCTAGAGGTCATTGACTACCCTGCATATGACCTTAGTCGTTGATCTATGACTGGTCACCTTGGGTCGTAATGTCGTTGTATGAACCTCCTCAAATTGAAAAGAACTATGCTCGTGGCTCTCCAACCATTCAAACTTCTCTCATGAAATCCACATCTCACCTTCCAAGTTTCCATTCTTCCACTAGACAAAATATTCCTTCTTCTTCTAGCTCTTGGTCTTTCTGACTTGTCATTCGTCAAGTATTTCTACAACCTCTTATATTAGTTGGGCTCATATCATCTATTTCTAGTCTCCAATCATTTTACTTGAACTCATTGAACCCTTGTTAAATTTGTATAGGCTAGAAACATTGAATATTAGTGATATCTCTAGCCCTTCTTGCAACTACAACACATAGGCATTGTTCAAAATATTCTTGAAGATTTTGCATGGACCAATCTCCTTCAACCTCACCTCGTTATATGATCCTATCAAGAACCTTTCATTCCTCAGGTATGTGTATACTATGTCACCCTTTGCAAATGATTGTAGTCATCACCTTCGGTAATCTCTCATTGTGTATACCATGTTACTCTTCTTAATCTGTCGCTTCATTGTTTTGTGCTCTTCCTTCATGTGGTCGACAAAGGATTTGGCGTTTGCACTTTTCTCCTTTTCTATCCATAGCTCTGCTAAGTTAGATACTCCATGTGGAATTCTCCCTTGCATAATTTGGTATGGACTCATTCATGTTGATATGTTAGAGTTGTTGTACATGAATTCTTCCTTTGCCAACACATTTTCCCACTACTTTGGTTTATCAACTATTAAACATCTCAGTAATTTCCTAATCTCTTGTTCACGACCTCATTTTTCCCATTAGTCTAGAGATTGTATGCAAAACTAAACTACATACCATCATCATCATGTTCCTTCTTTGTTGATACTGGGATATGAACTCTAACCCTCTTTTTTATCTTGTGTTTGACTCCTCAACTTTCTTGCTCTCTACCTCTCTAGTCTCTTTTTTTCTAGAGATCATGTGTCCCTTTTCTTAGTTTCCCTCTTCTTTTAAATTGTAGAGGATTTTATTTTTAACTCTACGCTTCTTTTTTCTCTTGCATTTGCCTCAACTTTCTTTCTCTTTCCCTCTCTAATCTCGTTTTGCTAGAGATCATGTGTCCCCTTCGTTAGTTTCCCTCTTCTTTTAAATTGCATAGGATTTTATCTTTAACTCTATCCTTCTTTTTTCTGTCGCATTTGAATCCTTAAATTTCTTGCTCTCTCCCTTTTTAATCTCTTTTTGCTAGAGATCATGTGTCCCTTTTCTTAGTTTCCCTTTTCTTTAAAATGGTAGAGGATTTATTTTTAGAATATTTTGCTAAGTGTAATGTAAGTGAGAAAGCTCGTATAAAATATAAGTGAAATTAAAGATCTAGAAAAAATATAGTTTATCCATATTAGATTTTGCACAGATTAATTTATGATCAGCATAGATTTAAATTTTAAATTCATTTAAACTAGAATCTACCAAACGTGTATAAAAATTTGAAACCATAAATTTTATTAAGTAAACATACATAAATTTGTTTAATCAATTCATACAACTGTGTTAGCCGCCATTAAAAAAATTATTTGGAGAATTTTGCTAAGTATAATGTAAGTGAGAAACCTCATATGAAATATAAGTCAAACTATTTGGAGAATTTACCCAAAGAGCCCTTGCAACTTCTTCCATGGGCGTTTTGGTCACACGATATGTATATATATTATATTATATTCCAACCGGATCAGACCCCAAATCGTGGATATAAAACACACTTAATCCGGACCCGACCCCAAATACTCGATATAAAACACACTTAATCTGCCTTCTCTTGGGTCATCGTCCCCTCGGGAATCGTCCGAAGTGTTCTTTAGTTGCCTAACAATGTGACAAAAAATGATGATCGGGATTAAGTGTTTGTTGGTTCTAAATTATCTTAGTCTACCAGCCGACATTCTTTTTCTTATTTTCCTTAAATAACTCCATGGAACTAAAGTAGTATTAATAGCTGATTTTGTAATCAATTATCTCCTCGCAAGAAATATTCATCGTTTATTTATTGTGTTTGTTATTGCATCGGCCAGATTTCACCTGTTGCTAATATTCCGATCTGATCAAGCAGAGCTCGCAGACATACCTTTCGTAGCAGAATCGATTTTGCTGGGATTCTTGAATCTAGTCGACATTTTTAAAAATGGTTAAGGAAACCGGTTACTACGACACGCTGGGCGTAAGTCCCACGGCCAGTGAAAGAGAGATCAAGAAAGCTTATTACATGAAGGCTAGGGAAGTTCATCCAGATAAAAATCCAAATAATCCTCAAGCGACTGAGAAATTTCAGGTATTGGGAGAAGCTTATCAAGTTCTCAGTGATCCAGCACAACGAGCATCATATGACGTACTAGGAAAAGCGGGCGTATCAACGAAATCACTGATAGATATAGAAGCAGTTTTTTCTATGCTGTTTGGAAGCGATTTTTTTGAAGACTATATAGGCAAGCTTTCGATACTTTCATTTCTTTCTTTCCTGATGTCTACTGATACCAAAAAACTACGAAAGAAGATGAAGGTTGTCCAAGACGAAAGAAAAAAAAAGCTCGCACAGCTTTTGAAAGATCGTCTTAACCAGTATGTACAAGGTGACAAAGAACGGTTTATACAACAAGCTATATCTGAGGTTCGACGGTTCAACAGTACATCTTATGGAGTCGATGTGCTGCACACAATTGGTTACATATATGAAAGACAAGCGTCAATGGAACTTGGGAAGAAAGACATATATTTGGGTGTGCCTTTCACAGTTGAATGGTTCAGATGGGAAGTGCATTTTATAGCTGAATGGTTCAAAAACAAATGGCATTTTATAAAATCTCATGTCACAGCAGCTGCAGGTGTTTTTGCACTGCTAAAATTACTACGAAATATGGAACGTCAGCTACCTGTTGAGAATTATTCTGACGATAATCTGAAAGCATTTATACATTCCAACAAAGAACTGTTTATTGACTCTCTTTTAAAAATAAGCATGCCTGATATTGAAGGCACCCTCTCAAATGTGTGCCGAATGGTGTTGCAAGATAACAGCTCAAGGAAAGAAGATCTTCAAGCTCGTGCAAAGGGCTTAAAAACTCTTGGAAAAATTTTCCAAACTGCGAAACTAAAAAATGAACATGGAACTCCAGAAAGACACAGTGCTCCAAGGTTGGCCAAGGAAGAATACAGCAACTATGCAAGCTCTCCGGATACATCACCGACGACTCCTTCCAGCTCGACTCCACTTTCCTCTCAGAGCCGTGAAAAAAGATCTTGGATCCGTCAATCAATGGATGCCCTTTTTCGGTTTGCGAAAGATTTTTCAAAAAAGATTTTTTCCATCTTTGATTTTAATATGTTTGATCCATATGTTTGATAATATGTGTGATCCTTAGCGACTTTTATAGACTGGCCTACCTTATTACCATCTTTTATGGACCGGCCTACCTTATTACCATCTTTTATCTTCCTAATTCATTTTAAAGAGACCATGGGCTCTTGGGTTATTCCCATGGTTAAAAAATATATTTTTAATAAACTTGTAAGTATTTTAGCATATATATGCCTTTTTTGTTATTCATTATTGTTGCTTTTATTGTTCAGATAGATCTTCTTCTTTAAAATGCTCTGAATTATCTTCAGTTGATCTGATTTATAATATTACTACAAAATAATATTATCTTGGCATTGTTTTTCAGTTTAGACCTTTAAAGTTCAATTATGTGGCACATTATTGATATAAAATCATTGGGTTTATCCAGTTTTGTTATATTGTCATTGGATTTGGATGATTAGGAATGAATGGGATTGTGGGAAACTAATGGCAATGCATACAGAGCATCTTTATATGCT
>LPNX010868116.1:0-18224 GCA_001517045.1 Pseudotsuga menziesii
TATATTTGCATTATCCAATCATACATAACTCAAATAAGGTATTTCCATATACTATATTATATTATGATATATGCCATATTATATGTATATTATCTAATAATCCAATTAGTTTATTTAAATCTAAACTATGATAAATAAACAAGTCAACAAACTCACTCACACACACATGTATATTTCAATAAACTAATCGAAAGGAGTTAAGTCTAAATATAAGAATATTTTACATGATCGACCTCACATGATCGACCTCACATCATGAGACATTGTTGGATAAAATTCTATGGGATTTGATGTGATTAAAAGGTTCATCCAAATTCTTTGGTTTCTTATGTCCCCCACAAGGGGATATATATGAATCACTCATAGCTATTATTTGGTGTAATTTGCAGTTATTTTGAAAAAAACATGAAATTTAGAATAAGGTTGTGTATTATTTTAATATTTTTTATTTTTTAAAATTTTTAAATGTCTATTTTTTTAGATTATTATTGGTCTAGCCATACAATGAATTAGTGCAAGAGGAATTCCAAGTGATAAAAGGTATAAGGGTTATGTGGCATATATGCATTGTTATATCTTGATCTAAGTGCAAGACCCATTTAAACCAACTAATTAATGTCTCACACTTTGTCCTCATGAAGTATGACGACAACTTGAGAGGATAATACATAGTGTGGCAAGCTCATGAGTGTTTTTTTTAATCCATTCAATGTTTTAGTTTTTGAATTTTCCTTTGAGGAAGCTCTGTAATATTTATGCTAGAATCTTGAACTTTCATGACCTTTCGTCTCAGGTGAGATTATATTTTGTTTGGTATGTTTTCCAAGGAAGCTCTACAATATTTATGCTAGAAGTTTGAACTTCAAAGTAATTTGTCAAATTTTATTTCATCTCATTCCAGTGTTATTTCAGGCTGGATAAACAATGCAAGGATCCCAACACCTGTGACAGAGTTGGTAAAGGTTCGTTCAATACGCTCTCAGTTTCAACAAGCCTTGGGAGTGGTTGAAATAAGTTAGAAAAACAGAGGTACTTGACGCGGATACTATGGATGCTAGCAACGCAGATTGCTCTGGTCATGAAGGAAAGGACAGGTTCCTTTTATCGAATGCTTTGAATGTCTGTATTTTTGCTTATTGTTGGAGGGAAAGAACAATAAACTCAGTAGAGACTCTGTACTGCAGATTTGGCCATAAAGCCAGAATCTTCCATCCAAACCTCAAGTGAGATTATTTGTTTTGTATGTTTTCGCATAAGGAAGCTCTACAACATTTATGCTAGAATCTTGAACTTCCATGAGCTTTCGTTTCAGGTGAGATTATTTGTTTTGTATGTTTTCACATAATGTATTGTGATTCATTCTAAGTTATGAAATTTAGGGCAACTTCTTCCATCGTGTCAGTAAACGAAGTGACTGACTTCTTCACTCACTGGCCTTCCGTCCCTCTTTTTAGTTTGTAGGTAAAGAGAAAGAAAGCAAAACCATCAATGGCTCGTAGCGTTGCTTCACACATGATTTAGGAATAAAATGGTGTAAGTCTGTTGATATAATTTTTATATTACTATGATCGTGTATTGGAAAAGAGTAAAAAACTATTCAATGTTATTTGGTGGGGGTAGTTGAACAGAATCCCCTCGAGGCTCCAAGGCGTTGTAGCATCTCGGTCGACCAGCCATTTCACCCAACGCAAATCTCGGCCAACTGGCAACAAGTGTTACAAGACCAATGTTTAATTTTATTTTAAGCCCATTAAATGTACGTCCTCCCATATTTAATAAATGTGAGACCTCCCATCTTTAATGATAAAAAGAAATGGAGAAGGGCCAACCAGTGCCAGGACATTAATGTTTAATTTCAACAGCATCGGGCCAGTAATGATTAATCTTATTTTAAGAAGCAGCTCCAATCTTGAATGATAAATAAGGGAGGACCAAAAGTTCAAAGGGTTTATTAAATCCCAAACCAATAATTATTTGATAAGAGTTTAGATATTATTTCATATTATGGGCTTTTTCGCGAATTAACAAGATTAAATTGAGTGTAACAAGTTTACAATCAAGATTAATTTAATGATTGACATATATTGTTATGTTTAAATGCATCTTGATTAAGATTTAAATAAATTTTACTAAAATAGTTGTTAAAGAAAGGGTGATGTTACAATAAATAATGAATATGTCTTGGTTCTTTTAAACCTTAAATTTAAATATTATTGTAAATTTGTGTGGTTGTTTAAAAATTCAAAGTCGCTTATGGCAAGGTAATTTACCAATTTAAGGTTGGGTTCCTTAAAATATTTATTGAGATCATTGTGGTGAATTTGTAAATAAATAGGAGAAAGCTTTTCCAAAAAATATTCTTCTGATGGTGAGATGTCTGCAGCTAATACCGTACCAGGAGCATATGTTATGGGCATTCTCTACCATCCAATTAGACAGAAATCCATGTGGATCGAATGTGATGGATTTTCTCTGCGACAAGAGAGCCTCCATGTCCCTTTTCTCGTGCTCAATTATTAAATTCTCTGATAACCTCTCATTTAAATTTCGTAATTGCACATATTAATGATTATGATTATAATTTATTCATAATATGATAAATTTGGGCAAGTATTCGTCAAATAAATGAGGCTTCCAATCAATTGCCTATACTGTGTACCATCTACCAAATTGCCCCCTTCAAATTTTTATAGTTTCAAATTCTGTTCCATAGGGGTAAGAGAAGGTTTACACTCTTCCATGCCAAATTTCTTCAATAAATCAGTGGCATACTTAGTTTGACTAAGGAAGATGTTGTTTGGACATTAAGTGGCTTCGACTCTAAGCACTTTTTACATGTCTATGTGACATAAATCTGGACTCAAAGAATTTGTCCTAAGACTAAGATTGAAAGACTCAAACACCACTCAAAGCTTCATTTCTCCATAAATATTAGGACTTCATGGAAAAATTTAAACAGACCTTATTCTCAATAAAGGGCCATTATTATGAATAAATTATAATCATAATCATTAATATGTGCAATTACGAAATTTAAATGAGAGGTTTTCTTTCAATTTTAGTTTTGAATTTTCTTTATAAATTCATTCATAAATGTTGTGTTCGGACAAATATTTGTGAAAAACGATCATCCTATCAGAATTTTAAAGGAAATTTGTTTGCATAAAATATTTTGCTTTCTACGGAGTTGTCCATGGCATTTACATCATCAAAAACCTTTAAAAGACGACTTATTAAATAGCTCATCTCACGAAATTGCTCAAAACTTAGGGTGTTTGAGATATTTAGGTTATTATTTGAGGTTAGTCCTTTAATTTCTGATCAGATCTGATCTGCTACTTTTGTTATGGAATTAAAGATGGATATTGATTCTCTTCCAACATCTCAATTAGAAAGTCGTCGCCCTCAGGTGTACTGCGTCACGGGAGGAGAAGGATATGTGGATATCTATTATAATATCTGGTCAACACTTGACCATACACCAGTTTTGCAGTCAACTCTTTGAGTCAGTTCATGGTGGACCCTCGGAGAGTACATTGGGAAGCTGCGAAGCACATAATTCGCTACGTCAGAGGTACATAATTCAAAAGAATCCATAAAATTAGACGAGCGCAGTTTGCCACCTTGTCAAGTATAGGAACTTGAATCCACAATATTCATTACGTTGCTGTCATTTGGTTTTGGTTATGTTTTTACATTTTTAAAGTCAATACTATAGTATGTAATTTTTATTTTATTTTATTAACTATTTTTTTTTTAAATGAGATTGGTTCGTATTGATGATCTCAAATGGTTTGTATTTGATGTGGTTATTGATGATCTCAAACGATTTCTATTTGATGTGGTTACTTGCTGAGATTATTATACATTTGTTATTTTAATTAAGAGATGGTACACCATCTCATTAATCTCATCGTTTGGTGGCTACTGAAAGTTAATGTGGTTGAATATTTAATGGAATTACGAAGAATCCTAAGGAAGTTCCTAGATTATGGAAAATGTGACAACGAACAACAAAATTGATCAATATCACCAGTCTCAAGGAAATATCAATGCCAAAGATTGAATTAACAAGATCATTGCATTTGATATCTTTTTATCTTTGAATTTTATTTCTTTTAGTTTTGTTTCCATAATATTTAGTTAATATAATGGGGTGCAGGTCTCAAAGTTAAAAGTGACAACAACAGGATTACAATGAGAGCAATTATTTCAGGAAAACAAAAATTTCCATCAATAAAGCATAGATATATATGAATCATTGAGGATAATTAATCTGGAACAATTTAAAAAAAATGGATTTAAAGTAAGGTTTTGTAATATTTAAAACAATTTTTAATTAATTTTTTTTAATGATTCAGTGTTCTGGTTTCAGTGGTTCCACAAGTGAGTCTTGTTCTTCTACATATATGCTTTCATATATGGTATACCTTCTTTCATATATGGTATACCACCATATATAGTTTCATTATTTGTTTCCTCTTCGCGAGTAGGGTAAACATTCACAGAAACTTGTCCATTGTGGGTAGTCCTGCTAATGGCACTTTCCATGTGCCCATGATTAGGGCTCTTTCCTTGTCTAGTGGCTTGTCGTTGTCTAATTTTCCTATCTCATGTGTTCAATCCTCTTCTCCTCGTTAGCTTCTCTGTTGACTAGCTGGGTCGTCATATCACTTCAACATCAAACTTCTCTTTCACATGTCTAGTATCAGGATGAAATTTTAATCTATTATTAAAAAAATTGTAGATGAATGAATAGAAAAACTAGGTATACGAATTGAAAAAGCTTGAATTATTATTATCAAGAATTTTTGGAACTCTCAACATAGTTTTCTCACCATTTTATAATAGAGACATCATTTTTTATTTGCATGGAAAGATATAATTTGTATTAATAGATTGCAATGAATTTTAACCAACACCAAATGATTTATGATGACTCTATTTGCATAGGTTAAACATGAAAAATTCAAAGTGCTTACCTAATCATCGAATTTACACAAACGTTTGTTCTTGAATTTAAACTCAACATTGTTCCTGTTGGCTTAGCTTGCCCATACATACTATATCGGAGGGTTCTTAACTCGATAGCATTGATAAAATGATCATCACTCTCTAAGGTTCTGATCAAATAAACATACAACTCTGTGCCACAACTAACAAAGATATTTTCTCTAAACAATGGAGATTTGATATTTGATGGTTATATTTTTTAAAGGCAATATATTGAGTGTTTCAATAGAGAATCTGAAGCTAATTGGCAATTGTTAGAAGCTAATTGGCAATTGTTAGAATCCACTATATTTGTTGATGGAAAACCATGTTCTTAAGATGTAAGAGACATTGGGGGCGAGATGCAACTGGTAGTAAGACTTTTTTAAAGGCTTTGGGAAAAACCATAGATTATGTAATAAAGAATCGTAGGCCCCTATGTCTCCTATCTGGCTAATCACTATGTAATTAGTATCTTTGACCTATGTTATATTTTTTTTCGTTAGCTACTCTGAACCTCTCTATCTCTTTTTTTTTCTTCAAAAAGTGAACCACTCCACTTCCCAATTTTCAATTATAGGCAATCTTCCAAGCCTCTTCACATATCACTACAGTGTAATGAATTTGCTTATACATTTTTACACATGTTTTTTCGACTGAAATCACTATAGACACATTTTTAAACATGTGATTTTTTTTATTGCATTTGCATTTTTTTTTGGTGTTGCATCCATTTACTTAGGTTTGTATTAAATCATTTACATATATTTTTTAGTAATTGCTTATACCTTCATGCAATTAATTCACGTCGGGACATTGCCACCTCGTGGCTCTGGTTTATATTTATAATCACGATTGTCTGAAAACCATGAACATTGTTTTGAGACTTTATTCTAAAATATTTAATGAGTTAACTCACGAGACATTGTAGATATGTTGAAGCTGCATTTAACACCTGGTTGTGAGAAATATGGATGCATTTCCAATTCCAATTCCTCCTACTTCTTTCACATCAGAATTAAACTTTTTTATATTCAAGATCCTCCACATCGTCTCCGAGAGAGGAGAACCGCTATTTGGTTAGCGATATTCTATATGATTGGATGATTTTATTTATTTGTAAAATGTATATTTGTTTTATTTCTTGAAATTGCGTGGAGTGAATGCATTACTGTGGATGTTGTTTTCAAAGCATGTTATACTAAGTTTTAAGCTTGTATTTTTCCTTCGGGATAATCGCCCAATTGGAGGGGTTATTTGGCATCCATATCAAGGAAGCCACTATGGTATCTCTTAAGTTTGGTAAGTGGCTACATGTCCTCCAGTACTTGTTGACGAGAAGCATCTTGGGTTGGCCACAATGATTTGTTCTCCTCTTACCAATGTTTTGTTTTGTTTTTTTATTTTATTTATTTATTTATTATTTTTTTTTTATTTTGGGACAGTTTTTGAGCTAATAATGTAAGGTTCAGCCGCCACAACCACCTTTCATTTTAGCATACATGATCCACCTTATAACCTCTTCAAATGTACATTTCCATCCCATTCCCATTGTGAATTTGACTTCCTTAAATCTTAAAAAAAACACCGAGTAAAATTGGTATTCCAGATGCACAAATGCATCAATAAGTATAATATTTTTTTAACAAAATAGAACAATGGTTTATAATAAACAACAATCGAATTAACCAAAGCTACGATTAATAAGTATATATATATTTTTTAACAAAATAGAACAATGATTCAACAATCTAATTAACCAAAGCTAACTTTATAAAAGTCACTCAAAATAAGGCCATATTCTAAGTGCCCCATATTTGTTGGTTTGGGGTGGAGCACATTATATCAATTAGCACTAGGGGTAGTGAGAGCAATAGCCTACCTGCACTAAGAGTGCTTGGAATAGGTTATCTATCATGATATCAAATAAGAGAACATATTGTTGGATGAGAGCTTTTCTCCCAAGGTCTTTGACATTGGCCTCCCAAAGCTAACATATAGAGAGTGCATTCTGAATGTGTCGAACATCAAAGGGAATCCTAGATATATGGCACGAGAGAGAGTACTTTGGATGTAGAAGATCAAACCTATAACTGTAAAATTAGATGTACAGAGCTTTGGATCTGTTCTTTGCATATTGATAGAAAACTACTCACCCTTTCTTACTTCTCAAATAGTTTCATGAATCACTACTACGTACAAAGGGGTATCAAGACAATATTTGAGAGAGTACTTTTGTAAATTGTCTCAACTTAAGGAAAAAATAAAATTGTGTATTGTCTTAAATATCATCTTTAAGAGGGTGACTTAAACTATTGTCTTAAATATCATCTTTAAGAGGGTGTCTTAAACTATTGTCTTAAATTATCAACTCTTAAACTATTGTCTTAAATTTAAGACAATAGTTTAAGACAATAATTTAAGACAATAGTTTAAGACACCTGCTTAAAGACGATATTTGAGACAACACACACTTTTCTTTTTTTCTTAAGTTGAGACAATTTATAAATGTATTGTGTCAAATATTGTCTTAATATCATCATCTATGTAAATTTTCTAATTGAGACAATTTACAGAAATATTGTCTCAATAATCTCTTTTGTCTATCTAAATACTATTTTCTTGAAAAATAAACCACAATATCTTAAATTGTATTGATTTTTGGAAGGAAATAGTGGAATTGAACCACCAATATTCTCCCGTGTAAAGTAGACGCTCTAACATTGAGATAATGCCTTTAAATAAGTAAGAAAAAGATGTATATTTTTATGTAAAAGCTAAAAGAAATGTCATGTCAACTAATAAAAACTTAAAGAAATGCCATGATTAATATAGGAACACCAACATATTGATTTATACATATGCCATCTACTTAAAGAGCACATAACCAAGTCCCCCCTTCGAGAATAAAACATGAAGATGTTGGGAGGGTATCAAGTTAGTTCGTTTTAATCCTCCAAACTCATACACCAAAGCAAAGTTTTGCTCCTATTAGATAAGAGCCCTTCCTCCTTCCCAATACGGCACACCTCCTCAATATTACATATGTATGTAATATGGTCTATAAAAATGGTTTCTAATTGATTCCATTAATGCGATTGAAAAGAGATGAGATCAATCGTTAAAATTAATTCGAAATAGGGTGTTTTCATTTTACTGATAGAGATCTCCATCCATAATGAATTATGTAGGTAATGATAATTAGGAGGGTTGACAATAAAAAATCTCACTATCTACCAAAATGAATGATTTCAATAATAGTTAACTATGATCACTAGGATTACCACATTTCATTTCTTTCTCATAACGTTTTACAGAATAGAGAGAACAATGACAGATTGGAAATATGGTAATTGGAAAATTCAATTCAAAAGACTTAAATCCCCCAAAAATTTTCACACAAACTTACTTAGACATTTCCAAATATGCGGCTATGTTAACTCTACGACTCAATGCATAGGTTCAAGTTCTAATAGCTTAAGTTTCTTGTAGGTTCATACTAAAATAATTTAGGAAACATCATTCATCGACCAATCTTATAATATGTAGATCTACTCATAATAATCATAACTAACTTGGTTGGAGACAACGTTATTCACACATCAAACTCAGTAATAAAATTTTCAATGCAAATTTCTCTTGTTGAATCGAACCCTTAGATGGATTATGAAATTACGTTATTTGACAAAGATCTGCTATATACTCTTGAACACATGACAAATGGCACTATTGAACGTCATTTACAATGGAAAATATACCTTCTCCTTCACTTGGGTTTGTTAACACATTTTTCGAGCCTTAGCACTTAGCTCTACTGTGTTTCACCGTGAATTTACACAGTAAGGTCTAGATCTATTTTCAATCTAGTTTTCATAATTTTATTCCCAAACAAGATGACAATAGGTGGGTACTCACACACAACCTAATGGAAAATTTATATGAAATGCCACCAGACAGTGATTCAATAAATGGAAGTGTGAGCAACAATTTGGGAAATAGAACGCCCGACAACCAAGAGATCTATGATTAAGCAATTGACAGAGATAAGAATAATGGCGTTGATTAATGCAGGATGACATTTATCAAACTATCATGGACTATGAGATTCTCAATTCTTAACTAAGAAAATGAACTAAACCATTTGAATTAGAATGAGATTACATTACCACATGAAATCAAGGTTGTAGTTGCGAAATGAAGGCATCATAGTATAGATTCATGGAGAAAAGGAAAGATTCATCAATCTTTACCAAAGCTCCAACATGCACTTAAGTAAAGGGTTCATAGCATGCCATGCTTACCGTCATCTTGCTGGCTTCAACAATGAGTTGGGCATCTAAGCATCTAAAAAATAGCCCAAACAATAGCCATTCATCATGCCATTAATCTATATTTCTTCCATATCATATCCATCATTGAAACACATTCTTCCCTTCACTAATTGAACCTGCAGTAATTAAACATAAATGGCCCATGTTGTTTAAATCCCAATCAAGCCAAACATGGATTCAAGAACCACTAGGAATATATCAGCATGCAAGTGAATGTTGTGTCTATGCTTACCCCACCTGTCCAAAATCTCTCTTTATGTGAAGAGGCTTTCCCTTCCATTTTCCTGTTACTGGAAATATAAGATATTCAATGATGCTTACTTCTTTCCAACACCAGCAACAGAGCACCGCACCGTCTCTTCTAGATACAGAGCCACCGACACGATACGCAGTTCGACTAGATGTATCAAAGTATAGTTATTGAAGGAAAGAAGAAACTTGTGTCAAGAGACAATCATATACCTTCAAGCTATTTAGGATCACATCATCTTAACACTTTCGTTTTCTATGAAGAAAGAGCGCCAAAAAATAGATTTATTCTTTTCTGGGAGAAATGAGACTCATAATCAGGGCTCACAAGGCTCAACCCCCAAACCCAAAGGGAGTACTAGAAACAACTTGATATTGAAAAAATCACAGAATGAAAAAACATGGAAAAAAGAAGCTAAGCACATATTCTCTGTAAACCGGTTTTTATTGCTTTTGATCTAAATATAAACAAACAATACAAACAATCTCACCTTAAATACATCCACATCATAAATTTCCATGAGCCCAACCGAGGATTCGTTTTGGAATACATTGCTAACTTGGGAAGTAAACAAAATCCAGTAATAATTTTGGCTGCTAACCGTTTCAAAATATTAATCTAGTCCCAGATACTGTGCAGTAGTGTCCATGGCCAATTAATACAAACTTGACAGTGACAATAACAATCGATTTCACCTCAGTGTTTGTGCAAGAAGAAAAAGACAAAAAACTAGAAATCCAGGATTGGGAAAAAGCTTTATGTAAAACTTTAATTTTATTTCTCTTTTTCATAAAAATGAGTTTTCTATGAAAAAGACAAGTACAACAGTCACAATGCACTCACTATGTTGATGTATACATATTCCCTCATTCTATTAGGGGGTTTGAGGCATTACCCACCGTTTATCCTTGAAACCTAGATTCATGTGAGGGTTGTGCTACGACACACTAAGTAAGGTATGTGATGATGACTAGTGTGTTACAATTGGGGAAGCTTTCTTGATGGATTGGACACTTCAGCATGTGGGTTCTAATGAGAGTTAGGTCATGTAGTTGAGGCTCCAGGGTAGTCTAGGAGAGGAAGAATAGGATGTGAAAGTTAGTTGTGAATTATATAGCACATAGTAGGTAGATAGGAATGTAGTGGAAGTTTTATAAGGAAAACTTATTAAATCTGTGTGGAAACCATTTCCTTGATTCTTGTGTTGTGTTTCAGTATATTATGTTGGTGTCATAGCTTATTATGATATGAGTTAGTGGATAGACATTGAAAATTATTGTTAAAGTATGCTTAGAGAGATAATAACTTGTGTGATTATGTGTGATGTGTTGTTGAGTGCTACTTGTATACTTACACGATATTTGTAAGCATTAGCTACTCTTACCTACATCCTCTACATATGTTGTATGAATTATCTAACACGCTATCAAAATATGACTTGGACACATACTTTTGTGAATTATTACATTATAAATAATATTTTTGAACTTAGTTATGAAATGATATTGTTTCGTGAAGATTATAAATGAATGGTTAATTAATCACGATTAGGGTTATAGATATGGTCAATTAAGGAGATATAGTGCTAATGATGTTAGTTAGTGGCTAATAAGATTGTTAATAACTTGGTCTACAAATTTCAATAATAATTAATATTGTTAGCAATATTGTGGTAAATTAATTTTCGATTAAAGTGTTTGATTACTAAATAATAAGTAAGTATTAATGATCTTAACTAAGTTCAAGATCTTGGTTTATCAATGATACTGGTGTATAATATTAATTAGATTATTATTATTTTTGATCAATTGATATTAATTACTTATTTATAATGTTAATTGTTGTCAATGATGTGATAATTAAATTGATTAACATTTATTAAAAATGTGTTATTAGAGTTGATTAGTGATTGCACTCATCATTAAATGATTATTAATTAAGTTAATTATACTTAAGTGGTATGATTGTTGACTATGATGCTAATAAATAAAAAATAATGATCAGGGTTTAATAATGATGAAGATTGACTAATAAATGTTCATTGAGTATTAATGATGTCTATTACTAGATTATTAATAACTTGATTAATAAATATTAATTAAAAGTTTTAAATCATGAGTAAGATTCAATTGTTAAATGTGATAATAGTTCCATAAATGATAATGAAGATTAATTATAATTAATTAAGAATGTGGCATAAATCATTATTAATTAGGATTAATTCTAATTAATTAAAAATGTAGCATAAATCATTATTAATTAGGATTAAATATAATTAATTAAGGAAACATAATAAATTATTAATGATTAAGATTAAGTATAATTTATTGGAATGTGGTAAAAAATAATAATAATAATAATAATAATAATAATAATAATAAGTACTAATTACAATAAATCATAACTAAGGTTTAATTGTTTAAGGAGGCACTATATAAGGAGATAATAATAATAGCTTATAAAAAATTGTATTTAAATAAATATTGACTAAGTTTTGACTATACATTATAAATTTTTAAATGTTAATGCCAAAATGAATTTATGTTGAGTTGAAAATATTCATAAAATTTTTATAGGTAATAATCATAAAAAGTTTATAGGTAAATTATTGAACAAATATTATTTTTGGTTGTCTTAAATGAGTATGGATTTATATTGAATCTAGATTGGGTAGAAAAGTAAAAGAATGATGAATTAATGCATAAGTAAGTTGGTTGTGACTTTAATGAAGGGATAAGGTAGTAAAGAGTCAGTGAAGGGAGGGAATATAGGGATAACAAGGGTAGTTAGATGTATTTGAAGGAGGATTTTGGCATGAAGAAAACTGAGGGGAGGAGGCTCTTTTTTTGTTTCTAAGGGAAGGATTTGAACTCATTGGACTTGTACTTAGTCTTTGGGCCCGAGGGTCCAAGAATCTAGTTCTTGGAGCTAGGAATTGGGTGAGACTTTCCTAGTTGGAAGGGTGGCAAAGAAATTTGGTCAGTTGAGTTTTGAAGGATCTACAACTATTCTAAAGGGGGTTTTTCCACTTTGAGGGAGCTTCAAAGGAAAATAAATAATGCGAGTTATACAAAGGAAACTACTATCATGCATGTACTTACTTTCCTAAGTATTTACAAGTTTTTCTTATATAAGTTGTATGAAACAAAAATATCTATAGGTTGTTCTATTATTACCATATGTAGTAAATTTTATGCTGTAAATTTGTCACTGATACATATGCATTTTTCTTCTTATACCTGCATTGACCTTCAAATAAAACAAAACAAGCACATAGAGATAAATGAGAGACTCCACACACATAAAAGAGAAACTAAAATGATTTGAGACAAGTTCACATATGTTATCCATTTAGGGACTAGGTCTGGTCCCTACACATGGTATTAGAGACATGATTCCAAATATGGAACCATAGGGATTACAACATTGAAATAAACAATCTTCCCTATGTTGCACTTACAATCTTATTTTTACACCTACAATTTAGTATATAATTGCAGAGGGTGACTTAATATTGTATAAATATTTTACGAATGCATTGATAGATTCCAGTAGAACGTCTTGTGGAAATACAAATTAATAATAATAATAATAATAATATGAATTCACTCCAAACCAGGTATCCCTATCACGTTCCACCCAAATGGAATACTTATCATGGAGAAAGTGCCCTCAGAAATATTCAAACTTCCTAAGAGATAGATCTCCAAAAAGTGTATGGTTATGCAAAGCTCGATGTATTCGTCGGCCCTACCTTCCTTCCTTCAGGGGTCCTTTTAGACACATGCACTTCTTCAATCACTTATAAGAAAGATGAAGGCCACATACAGACAAAGATAATGAATGATGAGGTGGTTTAGGAGTAATTTGAATGATGAGGATAAAAAAAAGAATGAAATGAGTCTATTAAATAGGATGATTTATTTACCTCCTCTAGAGAGATAGGAAGGCGGGATTTAAATCGATACCACTTCCTTGATTTATTTAATATCCTAAATTTTGACCTAACATTAATGGGCATAAGTCCCATTTGCATATGATGTTACTTTGACATGTTTATGTTTTGTATATTGGGTGTAGGACCCTAGTGGACATGCATATGATGATTTGTTAGATATATTGGGCGTAAGCCAAATGCATCTGTTGTTTAGCATGCATTTGATTTTATATGTTGGGAATGCACCGTGATACACAAGATTATTGTCGTAGTACAATGTACTGGATATATTATGCGATTTACTTTAAAATTCATATACTGAGATGATTATTGTTATAAAATGTGCAGAAGACTAAATGCATGATTGAGTTCTATAATGTGTTTGGGAGTTGAACCTGAAGCACATGATAATGAGATTTTATGTTGAGTGCAAGCTCTGAAGCACATGAGTGCTAAGATTTTGTGTTGAGCGCAAGCTCTGGAGCACATGAGTGATTTGATTTTGTGTTGGGCATAATCCCTGGAGCATTCCAAATTGATGTTGAGCATAAGATATGCAACATCATATCCTTGGCCATTGTATCCCTAGGTGTATTATACAAGTACATCCTAGCATTAGTGTTGAGCGAGAGGCTCTGGAATTGCACTAAGTGTAATTGTCAGTTTTTAGCGTTAAGCTTGGGCTTTGAATAGCGCTAGGATTTACTGAAAATTAATTGTGTTGAGTGAAAACGACTCTAAAAAAACATCGACCTTATATTACTTATTTTTAAGTTGACTAAATGAAATTTTGAATTTGTACTTCTCATCAAGTACTAAATAACTACCATGATATACGAGGTAATCCAACATGCAAGGAGGTTTAGAGCTTTCTGACTTAGTTGACCAACCCTACCTAAAGGCCTTGATAAAATAAAAGATTATAAGCTAATGAAAGCACTATGTAAAGGAGATCATGTTATAGGATGCCTAAATAAATATTAAACAATAGTATACATAGTTTATATATATTATGAATAAAAGTGTTAGCATAAATATTAAATATAAAGAAATAATAGTCACTAGAAATAATAAATAAAGAACCTATGTATTATTACTTACTAAAAAGATGAAATAAATATTTAATACTAAAGAGTCAAATTAGGAAGTAGTAAAAGAGTTCCTAAGTTGAGCAAAATAATTATTAACCTCACATAAATAAATTAAAGATCATTTTTCAAGAAAATGATGGATTCTTGATCTAACTGAAGTTTAACTGCCATTTTTTCTAAATATTGTCTATAAAGAGCCAAGCCAAAGGAAGGCTTAGGGATTTGATCATTATTCCTAATTATTCTAGAGAGCATTTCCAAAAGAAAAACAATCTTATATTTAAATTATATAGAACGTGATATTCTATATAAGGAATCCTTACCTTTAGGATCTCTAGACTACTTGCATGTTGGAACTAGCTCGGGGGATCCAGATTTAAAACCAGGAACAGTTTCGGGTTATGGTTGGGAGGAATGTGGTAGTTCCCAAGTTACCCGGTTAATAAATCCAAGGTCAGAGTTATCTAATTTTTTATTAATTATGTGTGTTTAAGTGTGCATGGTTCCTAGCCATTAATAAACTGAAAGTTGCAGGTGCAAGGTTTTTACCTTCTCCAGTTTTTACATATTTTTACTTGTAGAATTTATGATGTTGGTTGAATATCTGCATATCTGAATACATGCTCCACCTAGAGTCCCATTTGTTTAAATTATGAAACTCAGTCTAAAATGTTTTAGACAATATCTAGAGTTAATTTTTATGTTGCACGCTAATCTATTTGTTTAACTTAAAATCAACCCTTTATTTCCTACATAGGTTTCAAAGTTTAAATTCTTTTATCTTTTGATTTAAACAGTTATAGAAAGTTTAAATGTGAAACGGTTTAGTTTAGATTCAAAACCCTAGGTGTGAGATAAACTAGCTACCAGATCTTTCCCAAACATTATTATAAACTAAACCATAGATTTAACAAATCTAGATAAAATATCCCTAATAATAAACCAAATACATTTCCAAATTGATGTTGTGTCCAATTTACAAAACGCTTGAATGGGATGATAACCACTAAATCCAAACCCACATTTTAAAGACCGATCATCGCCACTATTCTCCCCAATCTCTGGAAAATCCCAATTGGGAATCCTGCTACAATTTATAAACACAGAACCCATGCAACCCCATAAAATGACCATGTAGATAGGTAAACCTCCCCCCTTCATATAGGGTTACCAGTCATTAGACGATGCGCATATTTCTTTTTCCATAGTCATAAAGCCTCCCACGCTCGTCCAAACCTTCAAAACGAAAGAGAGATGCATGAGAAGTATGCATGACTAATCATAAAAATGAAAATGTGAACAAGTTAAAACTTAACATCGTCTTCATACCTGTCAAGACATTCATGCCAACACTGTAGTATATCACCCTTGTCAGTGCAACTCAACGGTGGAGCTCACCCCTGATTACCAACAATAGAAAAACAATGCATAAGTTTGATGTGACACCCTAGCGAGGGTTTTATGCTTGATTCCATCATAAAGGAGCCATGCAGCCCTTCACATGGGTACATTAAACACGCCAACAATCCTCCACTAGCATTTTTATTAAAAACCCTTCTTCCATAGTTTAACCACACACATTTTATCATTGATATTTCACACCCACTTTCTATAGTTTAAGTCCCACACAATTGTGTAGATTTTTTAATACCATACAAAAACCCTTAGTGTTTAGGGTTAGCAACTTTAGGTTCTAGGTCTTTTAATTTTTTCGTCACACACTTGTAGAGTAGGTTTAGCGGCAAATTATCTGCAATAAGAATAGATACGTCGTGCATTGGTTTGCAAGAACTAAGTGAGCCCAATATTGCAGGAATTCCTTACCTTTGCAAGTGAGTCATTTGGGAAAAATCCTGCCACTCCTTCCCTTTAAATACAGAGGTAAGTTAGCCTCATCATTTATTAAAATAAGAAGCTAGATAACGTAACATGAAATCAAACATTAATAAAACAATATCAGAGCATGATTAAGACAGATAAAATATACAAAACTACAAAGTAAATCAAAATATGAAAGAATCACATTAAACATCATCGTAAAATAGAAATCTTACTAAAAGGAAAATAGAACAAGAACTTAGGCATAGTTCTTATCAAGTTTATAATTATGCAGCTAGGAATAAGACGTCCCTTAAGATCTAGCAGTATTATTAGTCCTACATTTTTTTTTTATTTACGGATTTTAGGGACATTACATTCCATAACCCGCAATCTGTATTGTGGAAGTGGAAAACGAAGGTTAATCTGTAAAGAAATCGCGTGTTTCTGCAACCCGCAATTCTCATTGTGGAAGCGAAAAACAAAATAAAAATTATAAAGAATTTAAGTGCTTCCACAATAGGCAATCTGCATTGTAGAAGCGAAAAAGTGAAAGATAAATTAATATTAAACATAAGTACTTTTCGGAATCTGCAACCCGCATTGCAGAAGTGGGGTTGCGGAGGAGAAAATTATGAAGGAATTAAGCACCTTTTGCACTCCACATTGTGCAAGGGTAATAGTATAAAGGATTAAATACTTTCTGCAATCTGTAATCCACATTGCGGAAGTAAAATTGCAGAAGAGGAAATGTATAAAGGATTTAAACCTTTTTTGAAATCCATAATACGCATTGTGGAAAGGTAAAATTATAAGCATTTAAGAGTTTTCTGCAATCCGCATTGCGAAAACAAAATTGCAGAAGGGTAAAAGGGTGAAAGATTTAAACGTTTTCCACAATCCCCAAGCCGCATTGCAAAAGGGTAAAATTACCATTAATATAAGTGTTAGAACAATAATTCAACCCCTTAGTACCTTAGTCTAATTTCCTAGTCAATTTCATTGCATTTTTGCATTAATGCATTATGGTTTGGACATAACTAGCTTAATTGCGCATAATAACCAATTAAATTGGGGATTTCATACCTACATGAGTGCTCCAGCTCAGAAAAACCTCCACATGTGCTCCCTCATCATTGTTGGTGTGCTCCCATTCATTGAATGTGGATATTGTGGTTGACTAGGAGCGCTAGAGGTGGATTTTGTCCAATTTTTTATTGTTTTGGAGCATTTAATTCCACCTAGAACCTCTCACTCACCTTATTTTGCACACCAATTCATTCCAAGGATTCATGATTTATCCAAGTCACTTCAACCATGTCAACACTTTCGTTCGTGACCATTTCAGCTAAGTTGGAGCGAGTTTGGCTCACCTAGGGGGGATTGAGGCCAATTTGGCCAATTTTCAATGTACAATCATTTTTGGCTTCCTAAGTGTTATGAACCACTTCAGATATAATATAAAACTATTATTAACATATTCACATGTTAGACAATCAAATAATATTTAGTTTCAGTTCACATTGTATGTGTAAAACTGTTCTCTTTTAATGGTTTTTTGTTAGTTTTGCATGAAATTCGAGTTGTGATTTTCTCACATGGTATCAGAGCTAAGTGGAGTTTAGTGAGTTATAGATCAATATTGATCATTTGATATTCATTTTTTAGATAAATTCCAGATAAAATTGAGTGTTTTTTGCAAGACTTCCAGGGTGATTCCATGAAGATGGGTAACACTTTTTGGCCAAATTTGGCGATGAAAACCTGATTTTTTACTCATGTGCTAGATAGAAGCCCTCAAAACG
>LPNX010868159.1:2841-13720 GCA_001517045.1 Pseudotsuga menziesii
CTATTTTTAAAAGTTTAAAATTTTTTGAAATTTTGGGGTTTTGACAGAGAGAGGTCGCAATTCCCAAGATTGCATGCTGTGGTGCACTTTCAGTTCAGCCCAAATCACCTCCTTCTGTCAAGGAATGGTCAGCTCCAGTCAATATCAAGCTGATGAGACTAATTTCAGTCAAATCGAAGCAAATCCCACTGATTTAGGATTTGGGGTTTTCTCCATTATTTAATTAATTTATTAATTAAAATAATCAATATTTGATTTTTTGGGTTTTCTGACATGAGTGATGGGAAAATCACTCAAAACTTAGGAAAAGTGGGTTTATGGGTTTACATGGTGCTCTGAGCTAGAAAATGAGCACCCCCATGACTGAAACTGATTTCTGAACCTACGTTTACTAAAAAACCAATTTTTCCAATTAGACTATTAAAAAATAGCCTAAGTTTTGTAGAAAAATTAAAATTAAAAAAATTAGAAAAATAAAATAAAAAATAAAACCTAGGGGGACTTAGACATGTTCATATGACTTGACCATAATGATTAGCATGTTTATACATTGACATATAGACTCTAATAACCTCAATAGGCCTAAATGCCAAGCCGACCACCCCAACTTTGGAGGTATTGAGTGAAAAACTCAAAAATTATCAGTTGTTTATTCAACAACCAATAATAACCAAGGGAAAAAACACCCTGGGCTGATCGGATTGACAAATAAAGTCTAAGAGACAGTCTTTTACAGACACTATCATGTTAGAACATTTTATTACAACTCCCCTATGGGATATGAACATGTGATATAGTACAACAAGCACTTCCCAAAAACACTTCCGAAGGTCTTCTGAAGTCCGAACAAATCATCTTTGTCCGGGTCACCAGGCTCACTTGATAAAAAACTACTAAGTACAACTTAGGTGGTAACATCTGGCTCCAACTGCGGGACGTGTGCTCGATCTAGTCATAGGGCAAGGAGAGGATACAAGAACACCAGAATCTCTGGTTGATGACCCCGTAAAAACATCTCAATTTGACAAGAAAACCTCAGTAGCACAAGTTTTATATAAAAACCAAATGAACCATTAAGCTGATTTATTTAAACAAAATAAATGTAACTAACTAATGAAAAAAAAGTTTGATTATAGCTAAGTACAAAACAGAAATGCAAAAAGTAAATTCTCTCTTTTAAGGAGCTTATTTTCCTACTCTAAGCATGATATAAAAAAGGTTAAGTGTAATCAGAAATCCAATGTAACCACCTAAGCATTTTATTAACAATTTTTTTTTTCCTTGTCTTTGGTTACCAGCCAAAGTAAGGATACTTTATTCAGAAAATGCAAACCTGCGTGATGATCCGGAATGGGCGGGTTGGATGGGAAATCATAGGCATGAATAAAGTCATTAAAGTTCTTCCCAAACTGGTATGTGCTCGTGTAGGCTGCTTCTATCCATGACTAGATAGGACTGATATACCAATCGACAAGATGAGGCAGACTGACTACATCATCATACTGATCATCAGGGCTTGTCAAATGATAACTCATTGCATAAGCTCCAAGTAGATCCAAATCATAAGGAACCTCTATATGTGAAGAAGATGGTTGAGACTGATATTCCACTGACTGCATCACATCTAACTTTTCACAACACTGCTTCTCAATGTATTCATTACTGTTGACTTTGTGTGGCTCTACATGATAGGACTTTGAATGATCATGTGAAGATTTTGAACGCTCCTCTTCCATACTAAGATTTTCCCAGGTATCTATGCTCCCCTCTATGGACATATCGTAGATTGGACTTCCACAAATTTTTTAATAAACACTCCCCTTGCTGGACCTATCATTGATGGGATTCTCAATAAGATTTTCGCAAGTTGGATTATCTATGAAATTCCAATAGTCATCACTCCCATCTATGTCGGATATGAGAGTCTTTTTTGTTGGTATCACATCCTGAGATATAACTACCCTCCTCTTGCTCATAATAATCATCCTTCAAAGTTTTGGTTTCAAAGATATTACAAGAAGTTAAACTTTCCAAAACTTCATCCCTAAGTGATGAACATAGAGGAGTGTCATCATACACATCATAAATTTCTTCATAAGTGTCGATCTCTGTAATGGTTTCCTCATGAGGGTTTTCTGGAAAATTATTAGCATTGCAACACACTTGAGAATACCTCAAATCTTCAATGTTTTCAGTGATGGTGTCATGAGGAGAGTCTTCAACAATGTGTTCAATCATGGATTCTGTTGCCGCCTAATACACACTTTATGACACGGGGAAATCTCCAACCCGCTTTGTGTGTTCTTGGGGGCAAGTTAGAGCTGGGGACGACTCTCACCACAGTCTAACAACTCCTCCATTTAGGCCAAATCCCAACAGAGCCAAGGGGGTAGTCCCTACAGGAAGGTTTATTAACAATTTAGTTAAAGGGTTTTTATTTTATTAAAGTTACAAAGTTACAAGATCAGTGCTTAGATTAAATGGAGTCAAAAGATTACACGTTACAAACTTACAAAAGAATTAAGAATGATTATCCATAGTTGTCTAAGCTAAGCAAGATCTACAATATTAACAATATGAACAATGTAAATGAATTACACAATATGAACAAGTGCTAAATAATGGTTAAACAAATATACAATGATACCTGAAAAGAAACAAGATATACACCGGGTGAACAAGTTATTATGTCAAAGATCAAACGACAGATTGTTTTCAAGTTACAAGATTAAATAATGTTTTACTCAAGTGTGCCACAGTACTTTAAAGATATTATACTTGAAAGTGCAAGGTACTGAAATGAAATTGAGATGCTTGCAAGATGTACTTGGAAAAGAAAATCTTTGAAAAGCAAGGACTTTGAAACAAATATAGAAACTGAAATGTGGGTAAGACGTTTTGTAATGTCTCTTGGCTCGTTTTAATAAATTTTATTAAAGTTGAAGTTTTTGATTAAGTTTTAGATACGGTGGTGTGACTACCCCAATCTAGTATTTCGCAAGTCAAAGAGGAAATGTTGGTGCGCTCAAAACAGTGGAAACAAGTCCAGCTGTAGCTCCCAGGTCAAACCCCAATGCCTCGGTGCTCAACAAGGAGGACGTAGAACGCCTAGAGACCCCCACGGTCTTCTACTCCAACTAGCTTTCGAGGTCACTGTTTTTAATCAACTGGAAAAATAGCAAGATGGATGCCTATCAAACTAGAGCCCCTAAGCCTCTCCGCTTTTCATACCCTTACCTGAGTTCCCTAAAGGGAGATAACAAGGGGGCAGAGGATACACGGACAGTTTAAGTTGTATATTTTAAGTAAATTGCAGATTTGTTTTTACAGTAAGCAAAATGAATTATAGAATTAACAAGTTAATAGAGTCAACCTGAGCGTTATCCCTTATGGGAGGTGCCGGTACTTGATCTCTTGACAATTAAGAAATGAAATTGCTTTGCGGGAAAGTAAAAGATTGCAGAAAGTAAAGTGAGCTAATTAAGGTTTCCTAAAGCCCCTAAACCCCTCTGTTTTTCATACCCTTGGTCCGAGTTCCTTGAAGGGAGATAACGGAAGGCAGAGGATACACGGACGGATGTTAAGGTGTATATTCCTTCAAAACAGTAAACTAGGTGACAGAAAGTAAAGATCTAACTAAATACTTTGTTTGGAAAATAAAATGCTTGAAAGAAAACTAATCTAAACAAAATATACTAACCATACATCAATCTCCCTAAAGGAGAAGGTGGGTAAAAAAAAATTGGAAAAATATTAGATCTACTTGAAAATGAAAGAACAACCACTTATCTACTTCCTACCTAATTACAATATGATTACAAATTACTTTGAAAGATTTTAGAGAATACCCACGAGGAGACTCTCTCGAGGCTTACAAATAGCTAGAAAATAGAGTAAGAAGATAAGAGGTTGAACCTTTTTGAAACCAGTTGCGAGTTGAGGTGTTTTTGATGTGATTTGGGCATAACCTCCCCTTGTAAACTGTAAAACCTGCTAAAAATCAGCAAGCCAAGCTTGCTGGAAAATGACAAAAAACTCAAAAGGAAGTTAGAAAATGTTAGTATAAAAATACAGAATTTTTACAGTAAAAACCTCGGTTTTAAAATATCAGAAAATTGAATATTAGAGGACTAAAAATTGCATTTCCAGCCACTTAAAACACAGTAAGAAATCAGATCTGAAATATATAATAAAAATATAACATGGATCTATTAAAGAAAACTAGATTTTGCTACTAAACAATAACAAAAATACTAGTTCCTAAAACATAAAACAAAATTAGAGATTAGGGCCTTGGAGGGAGAACTTTTCCAAGCTTGGATCTCTGCAAAGAGTTTAGCTAAAGCTGCAAAACTCACACATAGAGATAAGAACACCATAAATCATGCAAAAATGTTTGCAAAATTTTACAATGTTAATCACAAGTGCAAATAGAAAAACTTCTACCTACAAGTCTCTCCACAAAAACCTTTGTGGAGAGCTTTTATGATAAATAATGCAACAATAACCAACCATAAACAGTTACCTCACTCTTCAAGCCACAAAATGGGTGCACCAACAAATGTATTCTCCGAAAATTAATGTATTATAAACCCCAATAGGGCAACAACATTACAATAGCCAAATAAAACTTGAGAGAGAAGAATAGAGGAGAGAAGGAAAAGATAGTATTTTGGCAGCATAACCATGCTCCAAAGAATGATGATAAAATAAGAGGAGGGGCCTCTCTTTTATAGTTGAAAAGATCTCAAACCCACTCCCAAATCAAGGGTCCAAAACATAGATCTAAACTCTAGCTCTCCTCCACCCTTAGATCTAGGTTTGTTGACTTTGCAAGCCATCCACCAATCATAAGCAAGGGTGCCTCTTCAAATCAATGGTAAAAAAGATAGATCCATGTCACAATAAAGCTTAACCCTTAGATCTAGGGTTTCCATGACTCAAGTGGGGCCTCCTTTGACTCAAATTTTAAGTTTATTATTTTAATTTTTTATGATTTTAATTTTTTATCTTTTATTTTTTCATCTTTTATTTTTTATATTTTATTTAATCTTTTATTTTTTTTATCTTTTTTTAAATTTTTATCTTTTTATCCTTTATTTTATATTTTTATTCTTTTATTTTTTATTTTTTATGTGGGGCTTCCTTTGACTTAAATTTTGATTTTTATTATTTTGATTTTTTAATCTTTTATTTTTTATATTCATCTTTTATTTCATCTTTTATTAAGACAGAAGGGGCACCCCACTTAGGAGATCTTCAAAAATTTATTTGACCATGGAGGGGTTTATTTAAATGAAAATTTGACTATGCTTAGCCACCCCCAAACTTAATTACCATGGCCTTATTTGATTTTTTTCCTTCAAAATCAAATAATTTAATTTTTTACCCTAAGAAATTAAATTAATTTCTTAGGAGAAAAAAAAACCTTGTCTTAACCAAAATTGGTCTAACTTCCTAACCCTTTGTCAGAATGACATGAGGGTTGAACCAATGGCTTAGGGGGTGTCATAGTATTTTCATTTGCATTCATAGCCCCTATTACAAAATGCCAAGGTTGAAGAGATTACATTATTACATCAAAACTTAATTAATTAACCACCAAATAGTAAACTTAATTAATTAGAAAAAAATCAAAATAAAAATTAAAATCCTAACAAAATTCCGCAAGACTACAAGATATGGCTAGCATGGTCATGGACAACAACTTGAAACCTTAGCCACCTCATGGACTTGATTATCAGAATATCAATTCACCACTTTGAAGGATTGAAGAGTGAAAAACCCAACCAATTAAAATTGTTAATTAACAAAATTAACTAGAAGGGGAAAAAAACACTCGGTGAAGAGGACTTCCCTGATAATAAAATCCGTGGTGACATCCTTAGAGGAATGACCCATGCTGACATATAAAGTTACATTAATTATCCCATGCAAAGGAGCTGACAGTTCATGTACAAAAGGGGCAGAATTGCCTTGCTAAGTGAAAATTGTACAATATGTACATCTACAATGTACATGACACTGCCACCTAGTCGATATAGGTAGGCAACATTTGGCTCCAACTTGAGGACGTGTGTTCGATCATCGGAGAGCATACGAGAACTCCAAACTCTGCAACCACAAATTCTCACCGATAACCAACATAAGTCCTCATGTAGAAAACAATAAATAATCAATAATGAATAAATGAAATGACTACACAATGATCACACATATATACATAAAAAATTTGAAATAATACAAAACTTTTAAAAGAATGCAAGTAAAAGGGTTAGAGATACATTACAGAGAGTGTCCCTTAGGACACTAAGTATTTATCTTTTTGAAGAAAAACTTGATTTGTGGCTCGTTTGACCCTTTCATGTTTCTTGTGACTTTGATAGTGCCTCACATCTTTGAAAATTTGTCAAAAGTCCACACTATCAAAAAACTGCTCATGCCATATTTTGTTAACTTCTTTAATTCTGATTCCATCATTTATATTTTCGGGGAAGCTAACAAAAATAACATGATCCTTTACATTATGTACACTGCCCACATTCTGAAAAAACACTGATTCATTCTGGCATGTCTCGACTGTCTTTTCTTCTAAAACATTCTGAAAATGGTTTGACACTTTACTGACTTGAGGAGAACTTACTAAAGCCTTGGGTGGCTTATCCTTTTGGGCTAGAACCTTTACACTCTCTGCTACAAGAACTGATACCTTTATATTACTGATCCAACCCCCTAAATCCATACTCAAATTATTACTTGAAAATACACTTTGTTTAGGAGTAAGTTCATGGTCACATGTTTCTTCTACTTTGCCCATATTTCTAGTCATGCAAACCATGTCCTTACGATCTTCTACTGAATCCAATAAATCCTCATTATTGTCAAACAAACATTCATGACCAACCATATTAACCTGTTCCATTATTTCTCTAGCTGTTAACTTTTCCTTTATAATCTGAAAGAAAATGGGACAAGTCCCTTCCTCATGTGAATTATCACAAGCCCTATAGTAAGAGATTACTGGATCATCAAACCAATTGTTTGCTTCCATAGGCTCTGGAGGTCTTTCTTGTTCTTGATAAGGGGGTCCTTTAGGGAGACCCTTTTGCCATCTATCATTTGGCTTATGATTATTACCTTTATCTTTTTCCATAGAAACTATCTTATTATGCATAGCTGATAATTGATTAATATAAACTTCTTCCATTTGCTTAATCAATCGGGCGAGCTCTTTGATAGAGTCACCTTGGTGTTCCTGGTTTTCAACTTTCTTAACTTTATTTGACTTTGGATGACTACCCTTTGAAAACCCAAGAACATTTGATTTTCCCAAAGCTTGCATATTCTTATCTATTTTAATAGCTTTGTCTTGTGCCTCCCTAACATTTGTAGGCTCTTTATCCCTTAGCTGGTATCTCATTTTCCCTTCAAAAGCTTGAACGTAGAAAATTAAAATGGCCTTTTCAGGAGGCTTAATATCTTGAGGGAGACTCTTAACCAATTCATTAAATCTTCTGTTAAATCCTTCCACTGTTTCATTATCTTCCTTATGGCTAGAGTGCAAGGCAGTTAACAAGGAATTGTGATCCCTCTTATCTCCCTATTTATCATTAAAAGCTTCAATGATTCCCTTAAGGTCTTTAAACTTGTTATCGTCATGTTCCATAAACCAATCAATGGCCTCTTCCTCTAAGGACAAAACAAAGAGTTTCATCTTCACATCCTCATGGTTGTGTGCCACAAACCATCTTGCAATACATAAATTGAAATTTCTGATGTGGGCTTTAGCACTTGTAACCTTGTCTCCTTGAAAAGAAGGCCGCTTATCTATAGCTTTTTCTGGAACGTCATGAGGGTAACCAACAATTTTAGAGAAATCACATGGTCTATAATAATTATTCATTGTTAAGGTTGGTTTAATTGGATAAACAACAAAGGGATATTAGAAATTGGCCTCTTCTCCAAGACTTGTAAAGATTCTACAGGGAGCAAGTTTGTTTAACTTCCTCTAAAATCATTTTCAGGATCTAAGAGGGAGCTAAGCAAACCAAAGGGCTCCAGGTAGAATACCTTACCATATATTTTGAAGTGGAGTCGCCACTTGGAGAACAAGTAAACTTCTAATATGGGTAAAGAAGAAGAAAAATAAAATTAAAGTTATTTAAAAATTTTTATTAATACTTAAAGAATTAAATTGAAGAATTAAAGAATTAAATCTAAAATTATTTAACTAATGTCAAGACCAAGGACAAAAGACTTGTCCCCGGCAACAGCGTCGAAGATGTTGCCGCCTAATACACACTTTATGACACAGGGAAGTCTCCAACCCGCTTTGTGTGTCATTGGGGACAAGTTAGAGCCAGGGACCACTGTCACCACAGTCTACCAACTCCTTTGTTTAGGCCAAATCCCAACAGAGCCAAGGGGGGTAGTCCCTACAGGAAGGTTTATTAACAATTTAGTTAAAGCGATTTTATTTTATTAAGGTTACACAGTTACAAGATCAGTGCCTAGATTAAATGGAGTCAAAAGATTACACGTTACAAACTTACAAAAGAATGAAGAATGATTATCCACAGTTGTCTAAGCTAAGCAAGATCTATAATATTAATAATATGAACAATGTAAATGAGTTTAAATTACATAATATTGTTAGAATAATCCGTCGGGATTATTGTAAATAAATAATAAATAGGAATATGAATAGATAGGAAGGTGAAAAGGCTGGTTCTCAACCGCCACATTGTAATGTATAAATAAATGTTTCAGCCATGAATAGAATTGAATTGGGAGTTATTACCAACAAGTGGTATCAGAGCGCTGCCATAACTCCTGCCTGTTGCCAGTCTGCCCATTCCTGGCATTCTGCTTGCCAGTCCATTGCCAGACTGCTCCATCAGTCTGCCAGCCGAGTCGCATGCATTGTCTGCGTTACAATTCCTTCATGATTGAGTTTGTGTGCTGCAAACCCTAATCCGGACGCGTTTTGTATGTGTATTATTCTGCTCTTTGGTGTTGTGTTGGAGACTCACGCATATCCTGAGTGAGGAGTCTGTACATTGTGTTGTATATGCCACTTACTGTTTATTAGGGTTTCCTTTCACGCCCCCTTGTCTTAGAGTTTGGAGCTTCGGCGATCTCTGGGCTCTGGATGTTGCTACAGCAGCATAGAAGCAGTATTATTATTCTTGCTGCGTTGAAAGACTGCTGCGTGACCCTAAGTCTGGTGATTATTCTGCGTGCATGCGTTATTGAAACGTTATACCAGTCCATTGTCATAAACCCTAACTCGCGTGAGTCCATATTATTCTGCTTCTCCTCTTGCATATTGTTGTTGCTGTGAGTTCTTTGAAGACCGAGCCTGTAGCTGCGTTTTGTATACACTCATATCAGGGAGCTGCGATTTCATGAGGAACATTATCAGAGCTGCGATTTCATGAGTTTATAATCTGAAGACTGTAGTATTGGAGAAATACTGTGTTTTGTATACACTCATATATGAGAGCTGCGACTCATGTTGTGAGAGCTGCGACCCATCAACATGGAGACCTATCAGTGTTTATGCTGAGTGATATAATGTATGCTGCCTGTGATTGTATACCTTGCGTGGAGTACTAATTCAAAGAGCTGCGTGGAGTGCTACGCCCTTACTTTGAAGCCTGGTGACCTCAACCAGTGAAGCTGCAAGCTGTGGGTTAGATGCATACTGTTGTCGACTGCCTGAGAAGAGACCACCCTACGTGCTGATATACTGCTGCGTGAAGCCTGAAGCCTGAGCACCGTGAAGCTGTGCACCTGCGTGAACCCTAAACGTGGAGGCCTATGTGTATTCCTTGCTTTGAAGAGTTGCGTGGAGAGATTGCAGCCTGAGCGTGAAGCCTATGCGTGTAGCTGCGTGGAGAGTAGTATATTGTATGCTGAAGACTGCCGCGTATTAAGTATTGTGTCATTTTTGTCAAACGATGCTTATTCTTGTGTACAAGAAATTTCGGCCAATATTGCAAAAATTTGTCAATTGTTTCCAGCGTTTTTTCATAATTCCTTTCCCATAAACTTTTTGGCATATGAGCTCTTTCAATTGAATACATATACAAGTAAAGCACCCCCTCGTGTTCTCCAATAGTCGCATACTGGCTGTTGGCAAGTGGGCATGAGCTCCGATTGCTGCCTGCGTTTGAGACTGCGCAGTTGAAGAGAACTGTATCTCTTCACAACATAATATATGCTGACATACATTCAAGACTTAAACTGTAATTTATTTGAAGCAAGGTGACGGAAGACCGTTGGTGGAGACTCACTTTCTCACACATTTGCGTGGAGAAGCTGTTGAGTATTCAAGACATGAAGATGGAGTCCATCCAGACTTGGAGTTGTCTCCGATGCGTGTGAAGACCGTTGTTGCGATCGGGTTGAATCATTGATATTGTTGCTGCTGGAGAGATATATTCACGCCCTCAAGAAGCTCGTTCAGCCCTAATTTTTACCCTAATTTCTACCCTAATTCCTATGCCTGGAGTTTTCCGGTAAATTCTGCAAGCATTTGTTTATTTTCATTGAGTGAAGAGCCTCGTGACTGCTATATTGGAACTGTGACTGTTGAATGAAGAACTTTCTCCTCTGTGAATTGCTGCTATGAATGATACAGCATGGAATTGCTGCGTTTTTTCCTTTCAATTTGTAACTGTGCTTTGAAAATAAAGCTGTAACCACTGCATGAGAAGATTGTTGGTTAATTGTAGCATAGACTGTATTGTAAAAAGTGCAGAGACTCAGATTTGCATTGTGTAGAATAGTGCACAGAATTTATATATTGAAATGATATAGAAATTAAATATAGAGCAGCTGCAAGATTGTTTTGATAGGACTGTAGAATTATTTG
>LPNX010868159.1:16176-44510 GCA_001517045.1 Pseudotsuga menziesii
GTCAGTTCAAGCAGATTCAACAACAGAAGCGGAATATGTGGCTGCAGCTGAAGCAACGAAAGAAATAGTATGGCTCAGGAAGATACTTGAAGATTTGCAAGAAAAACAAGAGAACTCCACTCCATTGGTGGTCGACAATACTTCTGCAATCAAGCTGGCTAAGAATCATAGATTCCATGATCGAACCAAACACATCAACACAGAGTATCATTTGATTCGACATCATGTAGAGGCCAAGACAGTCCATCTTCGACATTGTTCCACAAATGATCAAGTTGCAGACATCTTCACCAAAGCGTTTGGACGAGAAAAGTTTGAAAGATTCAAAAACATGCTCGGACTTACGAACACCCCTTCGGATTAAGAGGGGGATTGTTAGAATAATCTGTCGGGATTATTGTAAATAAATAATAAATAGGAATATGAATAGATAGGAAGGTGAAAAGGCTGGTTCTCAACCGCCACATTGTAATGTATAAATAAATGTTTCAGCCATGAATAGAATTGAATCGGGAGTTATTACCAACAAATATGAACAAGTGCTAAAGAATGGTTAAACAAATATACAATGATACCTGAAAAGAAACAAGATATACACCGAATGAACAAGTTATTATGTCAAAGATCAAACGACAGATTGCTTTCAAGTTACAAGATTAAACAATGTTTTACTCAAGCATGCCAAAGTACTTTAAAGATATTATACTTGAAAATGCAAGGTACTGAAATGAAATTGAGATGCTTGCAAGATGTACTTGTAAAATGAAATCTTTGAAAACCAAGGACTTTGAAGCAAATACAGAAACTGAAATGTGGGTAAGACGTTTTGCAATGTCTCTTGGTTCGTTTTAATAAATTTTATTAAAGTTGAAGTCTTTGATTAAGTTTTAGATCCGGTGGTGTGACTACCCCAATCTAGTATTTCTCAAGTCAAAGAGGGAATGCTGGTGTGCTCAAAACAGTGGAAACAAGTCCGGCTGTAGCTTCCAGGTCAAACCCCAATGCCCCGGTGCTCAACAAGGAGGATGTAGAACGCCTAGAGACCCCCACGGTCTTCTACTCCAACTAACTTTTGAGGTCATTGTTTTTAATCAACTGAAAAAATAGCAAAATGGATGCCTATTAAACTAGAGCCCCTAAGCCTCTCCGCTTTTCATACCCTTACCTAAGTTCCCTAAAGGGAGATAACAGGGGGGCAGAGGATACACAGATAGTTTAGGTTGTATATTTTAAGTAAATTGCAGATTTGTTTTTACAGTAAGCAAAATGAATTACAGAATTAACAAGTTAATAGAGTCAACCTGAGCGTTATGAAGAAATTCTGCGTTTTACTGTTTGCTGGTTTATGTCAACATTTCGTGGTTTTCACATACAACCGGTTTTGCATTGGCTGTAGGTTACTTATGAAATTTTACTGAACAATTAAACACACAGTAAAAGACACTAACAGGCTGAAAAATACATTTAACAATCACACCATAAAATGATAGACTCAGAGATTTTTGGCCAAAATCAAGCCCTGGAAAAACCCCCACGGGAGAAAACCAGTTAGAGAGAGAGAGAGATTTTATTATCTTCAGCAAAATATCAGAACATAAATACAGTGAAAATTTAACTTATCTCCACCCAAGATTTCATCTCAAAATCTTGAAAAACGTGCCCAGCAAAGCCTTGAAAACTGTGCAGAAAAATAACAGCAGTCCGTACCACTGTATGGCCTCGATTTCTGTGCCCTGTTTTATCTCGAAAACTGTGCAGAGTTTACCTCGATTTCTGTGCCAAAAATCTGCCTAGAAAACTGTGCCAAAATCTGTACTGTACGGAATCCGTACACCTTGAAAAATGTGCAGCATTAAATGCAGTCCGTACACCTCGAAAACTGTGCAGCATTAAATGCAGTCCGTACCTCTGTCTCGATTTTTGTGCAGCATTAAATGCAATCCGTACACCCTCGATTTCTGTGCAATCTCTCTTCTTGGGAATCGTGCCAATGCCCTAGCTCGACCTCCTCCTCTCTCAGCTCAGTCTCTCCTTTTCCAAAAATGAAAAAGCCCAGTGTTTTGCCTCCCTCAACATTTTTTGTCTAAACCCTAAGTGGGAATCTAATCCAACGGTGGAGAAAGATCCAATCCAATGGCTAAGATTCAATGAGAGTAAAAATAACATTTATTTAAATCATTTAAATAAATTTACTCACCCACTTAAATTTATCAAAAAGTGACTTTAACTTTATAAAGTCTCATTAAGTAGCTTTTAATGTGAGGGTCACCTTTTTCCCTTTTCTAAGTGACTTAGGCAAAAAGTCACTTAGGGAACAAATTCCTAGGTACAAAACTAACACGTTATCCCTTATGGGAGGTGTCAGTACTTTATCTCTAGACAATTAAGAAATGAAATTGCTTTGTAGGAAAGTAAAAGATTGCAGAAAGTAAAATGAGCTAATTAAAGTTTCCTAAAGCCCCCAAACCCCTTCGTTTTTCATACCCTTGATCCGAGTTCCCTAAAGGGAGATAACAGAGGGCAGAGGATACACAGACGGATGTTAGGTTGTATATTCCTTCAAAACAGTAAACTAGGTGACAGAAAGTAAAGATCTAACTAAATGTTTTATTTAAAAAAGAAATGCTTGAAAGAAAACTAATCTAAACAAAATATACTAACCACACATCAACCTCCCTAAAGGAGAAGGTGGGTAAAAAAAAACTAGAAAAATATTAGATCTACTTGAAAATGAAAGCACAACTACTTATCTACTTCCTAGATCTACTTCCTACCTAATTACAATATGATTACAAATTACTTTGAAAGCTTTTAGAGAATACCCACGAGGAGACTCTCCCGAGACTTACAAATAGCTAGAAAATAGAGTAAGAAGATAAGAGGTTGAACCCTTTTGAAACTAGTTGCAAGTTGAGGTGTTTTTTATGTGATTTGGGCATAACCTCCCCTTGTAAACTGTAAAACCTGCTAAAAACCAGTAAGCCAACCTTGCTAGAAAATGACAGAAAACTCAAAATGAAGTTAGAAAATGTTAGTATATAAATACAGAAATTTTACAGTAAAAATCTGAGTTTTAAAATATCAAAAAATTGAATATTAGATGGCTAAAAATTGCATTTCCAGCCACCTAAAACACAGTAAGAAATCAGATCTGAAATATATAATAAAAATATAACATGGATCTATTAAAGAAAACTAGATTTTGCTACTAAACAATAACAAAAATACTAGTTTCTAAAACATAAAACAAAATTAGAGATTAGGGCCTTGGAGGGAGAACTTTTCCAAGCTTGGATCCCTGCAAAGAGTTTAGCTAAAGCTGCAAAACTCACACATAGAGATGAGAACACCATAAATCATGCAAAAACGTTTGCAAAATCTTACAATGTTAATCACAAGTGCAAATAGAAAAACTTCTACCTACAAGTCTCTCTACAAAAACCTTTGTGGAGAGCTTCTATGATAAATAATGCAACAATAACCAACCATAAACAGTTACCTCACTCTTCAAGCCACAAAATAGGTGCACCAACAAATGTATCCTCCAAAGATTGATGTATTATAAACCCCAATAGGGAAACAACATTACAATAGCCAAAGAAAACTTGAAAGAGAAGAATAGAGAAGAGAGAGTATTTTGGCAGCATAACCGTGCTCCAAAGAATGATGATAAAATGAGAGGAGGGGCCTCTCTTTTATAGTTGAAAAGATCTCAAACCCACTCCCAAATCAAGGGTCCAAAATATAGATTTAAACTCTAGCTCTCCTCCACTCTTAGATCTAGGTTTGTTGACTTTGCAAGCCATCCACCAATCATAAGCAAAGGTGCCTCTTCAAATCAATGGTAAAAAAGATAGATCCATGTCACAATGAAGCTTAACTTAGATCTAGGGTTTCCATGACTCAAGTGAGCCCCCCTTTGACTCAAATTTTAATTTTTTATCTTTTATTTTTTAATCTTTTATTTTTTATATTTTATTTAGTCTTTTATTTTTTATCTTTTTTTAAATTTTTATCTTTTTTTTTTCTTTTATTTTTTATCTTTTATTTTATCTTTTTATTCTTTTATTTTAAATCTTTTATTTTTTTTATCTTTTATTTTTTATTTTTTATGCTTTCTTTGACTCAAATTTTGATTTTGATTATTTTTATTTTTTAATCTTTTATTTTTTATATTCATCTTTTATTTTATCTTTTATTAAGACAAAAGGGGCACCCCACTTAGAAGATCTTCAAAAATTTATTTGACCATGGGGGGGGTTTATTTAAATGAAAATTTGACTATGCTTAGCCACCTCCGAAAATTAATTACCTTGGCTTTATTTGATTTTTTCCTTCAAAATTAAATAATTTAATTTTAAATTAATTTCCTAAGAAAAAAAAAACCTTGTCTTAACCAAAATTGGTCTAACTTCCTAACCCTTTGTCAGAATGACATGAGGGTTGAACCAATGGCTTAGGGGGTGTCATAGCATTTTTATTTGCATTCATAGCCCCTATTACAAAATGCCAAGGTTCAAGAGATTACATTATTACATCAAAACTTAATTAATTAACCATCAAATGGTAAACTTAATTAATTAGGAAAAAGTCAATAAAGCACAATAAAGCACAATAAAGCACAAACGCAAAGCACAATAAAGCACAATGCTGACACACACAATATATATATATATATATATCAAAAGATTTAAACACAGGACTAGTGCCTTAAAAATGGAGTCATAAAATAATCAAATGTACTTGCATGTGCTTGGAGTGAATGTTTTGCAATTGCCTCTTGGTACGTTTTAAGTTAATATGGAATATGAGTGGATTAAATTAGGCGAGGGGGGACTCCAGATATACCCGAGGGGTACTAGGAGTATGTCCAAAAATAAACCTTCATAGCTACCCGCAAGGAATGTGTGGGCTGAATGGAGTCTCTAAGACTGTGTTCATAATACACACGAAGGTGTAACAGAGATCGGCGCCTCGAGGTCACTGTCTAAGAGTTCCCACTTCCTTTGGGTATTTTGCCATCGTTTACGGTTTGATCAAGGTGTTGGATTTTCGCCTGATGGTGGTTAATTGGGAAAGGTGAAACCTAATTAATCTAGTCACTCACGTTGCTTTTGATGCAGCTTGATTGATTGGACGAACCGCAGCCAAACGCAAAGCATACACACTGGAGTCTTTGTAAATTTTAATAAATTTTAAACGGATATGTTTTTAGAAAAAAAAACCCTCCAGGAACTTCTTTCGGTCCAAGTGGACCTCAATCGGGGAATCAAAGAGGGGATTGATTTTAGAAATATTGTTTGTAGAAATTAATAACAAGCAAAAAAAGAATAAAACCACAGGTTTTTTAATTAGTCCTACCACGCATCTCTTTCCCCTTTCGAGTCAATCGGGAACTCGTGGGGTAAGTATTAAAGTTACTTTGATACTGTAATATAGAATATATGATAAAGTAATCAAAGCATATTATTCTGCATAAATGAAACTAATCTAGAGCAAAAAAGAAATAAGAAAATGCAAAAAACGGAAAAAAGACACGAATCCCCCCAGGGGGGATGGGGAATGGGCTCGAAAGAGCCTATTCGGAGAAATTTTTTATTATCAGCGGTTACAATATCAAAAAAATTATTTGAATCCTCTTGGTTCTTATATAGAATGAAACTAAGGCTTTACAAAATGCCAAAATTAAAGATTACAGTAAAAAAGGGAGACCCCTGGGGGGATTCGGATGGCCCAAAAGCCACTTTCGAACAACAGCTTCTCCTCTTTCTGTTATGCTTGTAAAAAAACAGCGAGCTTATTAGAATGAAATATGCCCAAAAGCACTTTGAAAGTATCTTTGGGTCAGCCTACTTTAAACAAAAAAAAACTAAGTTAAAACTAGGTAAAACAGTAAAAACGGAACCAAGGAAAGCAAGCTTTCCTTGGGGTCTTGGCTTGCCTTTGGGGCAGCCAATGTGATATGCACTGATTGCTGGATTTTATCTTTTAAAACAGAAAACATAAATCTAATGCATGCAAACTACGGATTCTCTTTAAATTGCCATGCAAAACGGATGATTTCCCTAAACTAGATCTAGAATGCTTTATGAAACTTTTAGGAATGAGATCTATATTATGAGCCTTGAGACAATAGATCTATGTTAAGTTTTACTTTAAGATAATAGATCTGAATAATATCAAAGCTTGTAAACAAAGTAACCAGGTAAAATTTTGATTTTTAGAAGGAGGAAGAGAGAGAAAGAGTGTTGGAAGCCTAGGAATGTTGGGCTTTAGAGTCTGCTTTGGTGGAACACCGAGAGGCTATGTCCTCAAAAAGATCCTGAAGATGAGGAAGATTCAAACTAGCTCAACCCCTTCTACAAGTGAGATCACCTGCAACTTAGAAATCCTTGCACAAACAGATGGTTAAAACATGGGTGTTGCTAGAAAAAAGACAATTAGAAAGCATGCAATTAAACTTAAAATACATGCAACTCCAAGAGATCTGAAACAAGCGAACAGTAAGAGCATAAATCAAACTAGAATGATCTCTTACCCTAACAGGAGGGAGCTCTCTCCTTCAAGGCCAACAATTAACCAGCAAAAAGCAAAAGATCAATAATACAGATTATACCTCATAAGCACTTGACAATCACCATCCACACATGAACAGCATTACACCATAGATCTTGCCTCCAAAGCTTTTTTTTATTCCAAAATAGTACACAATACAATAGCAACAACTCTTCAATCCAGCTCTAACTAGCTTGGAAGAGGAAAACTGAGCTTTATTTATAACAAAAACTGGAAATCTAGCCCAAGGGGGGTGCAATTCCCAAGGAAAGAGAGAGACTGCAGTTGTATGTGGAGTCAATCTGAGCTTGATATGAGTCTCACTGAGTCTAATCTGAGTCTCACTGAGTGCAACTATCAATCGGAGAGCTGATCGGACTAACACCTCAACCTATTAACTGAAACATCCACCAAATCTCATCCAGATGAGCCCACGTGTGGAGGAGAGAGAGAGGGCGCAATTCCCAAGATTGCATGCTGTGGTGCATTCCCAGTTCAACCCAGATCACCTCCTTCTGTCAAGGAATGGTTAGCTCCGGTCAATCTCAAGTCGATGAGACTAATTTCAGTCAAATCGGAGCAAATCCCACTGATTTAGGATTTGGGGTTTTCTCCATTATTTAATTAATTTATTAATTAAAATAATCAATATTTGATTTTTTGGGTTTTCTGACCTGAGTGAAGGGAAAATCACTCAAAACTTAGGAAAAGTGGGTTTATGGGTTGACATGGTACTCTGAGCTAGAAAATGAGCACACCCATGACTGAAACTGATTTTTGAGCCCACTTTTATTACAAAACCAAATTTTCCAATTAGACTATTAAAAAATAGCATAGGTTTTGTGGAAAAATTAAAATTAAAAAAAATTAAAAAATAAAAAAACCTAGGGGAACTTAGACATGTTCATATGACTCGACCATAATGCCTAGCATGTTTATACATTGACACATAGACTCTAATAACCTCAATAGGCCTAAATGCCAAGCCGACCACCCCAACTTTGGAGGTATTGAGTGAAAAACTCAAAAATTATCAGTCGTTTATTCAACAACCAATAATAACCAAGGGAAAAAACACCTTGGGCTGATCGGATTGACAAATAAAGTCTAAGAGACCGAGTCTTTTACAGACACTATCATGTTAGAAAATTTTATTACAACTCCCCTATGGGGTACGAACATGTGATATAGTACAAGCACTTCCGAAGGTCTTCTGAAGTCCAAACAAATCATCTTTGTTCGGATCACCAGGATCACTTGATAAAAAACCACTAAGTACAACTTAGGTGGTAACACCTGGACAAGTTAAAACTTTGCTATGTTTGTTAGGATCTAGATCTTTGCTTAAGATATAGATAGGGAGAATTATTATTTTGATGGGAAGACATACCTTCTTCTGCGTGCTTGCTATTCCAGATCTATAAGAGTTACCAATTATTTCGATATCTCTGGAAAATGCACCATTGTCTTAAGGACATGCAACCTCAACAATTTTATATAGGATGGACATTTATATCTTGAAAATGGGCAGGTTAAGGAAAAGCAGTGCAAACTATAAAAAAAATCAGTAGATCAAGATAAAGATAGCCATACATGGTCATCTGTAAAAATAGTCCAGCACTCAATATAGATTTCAGGTAGCAGGAACAGATGTATAGCGTTATTATGTGATGCTTCATGTTATCTGTGTCTGGAAAATATGCCCTTTCTTATTGTGTAGCTTACAACATTCTAGAAAGATCCCTTCAGCTGAGTTCTGAAGAATTCCATGGAACATGGGAAACACATATGGAAGGATACTTTGAAGAAATGGTGGGAACCAAATCAATTATAGTGGAGAAGGAAATCATGGAACTACTAAGTAACTAAACTGAAACATATTTCAAAAGAAAGATTTCCTTGTTGAAGATATGAATATTTAGGCTTTCAACAGTCTTCACACAACCTAACTAAAACACCCTTTATTCCCTTTGCATGCAGAATTTCATACCTATTTGCAGAGGAGATCGACTTTGAGAATTGAGAATGACACTTGTTGAGGCCACATGCTTTAGGGATGATGGAGCTACTTGTTGGATTGACTGCGCGTCTTGGGATGAGCCTAAAGGGTATCAATGTTGAATGAGCTTGTTGACTTGTTCTAGAGGGATGAGGATGGTATGAGTTTTTCCTTTGTTGTTTGCCATTGTTCCTCCTTGTCCATTGTTGTTTGAGCTTGGGGTTGATTCTTCTTGGAGTGTTTGGCAAAGTGCCCATATTTATGGAAGGATTTGCACTTGATTGCCAGTTGTTCATAGTCTAGCTTCTGCACATGCTTCCAATTATCCAAGGTGAGGAGAATGGCTTTGAGCAATCCTTTTCCCATGTCTACTTGAACACAAATCCTTGTGCATGCACACATTGCAGCATTTGATTCAAACTTATCAATATATTTCCCAAGAGTATAGCCTATAATTCTCAATGAATCTTCATTCCAACAACACAAAGGCAGGTGTGGAAAATAGACTCAAGCAAGGACTACAAAGAGAACCTCAAGATCAAGGTCCAAATCAGGAGTCCAACAATTCAAATACATCCCCTTGGTACCAAAGGAATAAGGACCATTCTGGAAGATGAGGTACCAACCTTCTTTGCCTTCAAAGAGAAAAGTGTAGAGTCCTCTTCGACAGAAGTAATAGGCCAGCTTCCCTTTGATCATGGTAATCTGATTCTTCTACTTCCAAATAACTATTGATCTAGCGGAGGGCCATATACCAATAAACTACCCAATGAACCCTCTTTCATCCAAAGCCAAGGACGTGCCACAAAAAGGCAATCAAAAGATTTACTTCAATAATTTGATCCATCTTTTTGACACGACCAGGGTATGTAAGCCAGTTGCATCTACATCAAGAGTGGGAGTATGACCCCCTTTTGGATCTGAATCCATGGCCACTAAGGCCCGAGCAACAACAGTAGTTGGTTTGTCATAGCTAGGCTTTAGAAACAAATTGGTTCACTATTACAACTCATCCATTAACTAAATATTCCATCACTTCAACTTTTGTTAATTTAAACTTATGAAAACAACATAGTTTCAAAACGTAAAATGCATTTATTTTTTAAGCATGAATAACTATTCTAGAAGCATGTAGTGGTTCTCAAGGTATTCGTTAGTTATTTCAATCTACAAAGGTTCTAGAAAGGGAGAGCTTCTTTAGACTATAAGAAAGCACATTAGCAACAATAGTTTTCTTTTCCATACTAAGAAAGGAAAAAGCGATGACATAGGGGAATGTAGTCCCTGTTGCCGCCGGATACGCACCTCAAGTCACGTGGCAGAAATCTTCAAGTCACTGAGTGCATCCTTGGGGGCAAGTCACGAGTTGAGATATTGTCACTCAACACTCAACTCCTTTGCCTAGGCCAACTCCTAGCGAAGCCAAGGGGGTGGCACCTAGGAAAATAAACCTATGGATTTTAAGCTAAGTTACGAGAATGAAATTAATTCTAGGAGTTTGAAGTAAAATACAAAAGCAAGAGTAGAAGCAAATGAATTAAGTTCAGCAGTATGTAAATTACTAATCAATCATGACAGATAATTCAACTAAAACAAACAATCATGAAGGTAGACCAATACCGAGACCATGGAAGGTGTTGTTGAAAAGATAAATGTTTTGTTGATGCTTCTTGACAATTTTTAATTTATTATGATGAGTGGATTATGGGAAGGGGAATTCTAAAATATACCCAAAAGGTACGAGGAATATGTCTAGAGTTACCAAGTGTGGTTCTACATGTGAAATGTGGGCTAGATCGGAGTCGCAAGGGTGTGTACAACACTAACACCAAACAAGGGTGTAGCTTGACGGATCCCCGTGGTCACTATCTAGTAGTTCCTGCTTCACTGCAGACTTTGCCCACAAGAGGTAAAAGTCGACACGTCGGCTTTTCATCTTTAAGGGAAATTAGTTTTAATTGTATGTGAGTTTTTAATTACATGTGGAGCTTTATTGAGTGCAACAAATCCCATTTTTGGTTGTTCTAAAGCTTAGGCAATCCTGCGATGGACAAGAGCATACACAAAGATTGTGCAAAGTATTTGTTCCAATTACTGAAAAGCAACTTGCTAAAGTAAAGCAAATGTTGTGCCAATTACTAAAGGCCAAGAATCTATTTTTCCTTACGCAATTTCTTTCAGTACTTCGGGAATGCAAATTTGGGTTCGTTACTCTTTATTGCGAAATAACTAAAAACAAACTACTCTAAGGTTAGCAACTAAAATAATACTACAAAGCAGAAAAGGAAACCATAAAACAGGCAACACAAATTCCCCCAAGGGGGATGGGGTGCGGGCGTTGGGTAGACTACTTGCTTTTCCATGATAACCAATCTATTCTAAATATGATTCATTTGAGAAGCATGTTGGCCATTTGTTGAGTTTGATTGGCCACCGAGGTTTTTATCATTTCAGCCATCACTTTCATGGCCATCTTTAGATGAATCTTTATCTTCTGATTCTATGGCCTTCCCTTTTGAATCTTGATGCTTTTGTGATGAGAATTGCCTCCTCTGAAACCTGGTATATTAGACTTGCCCAAAGCTTGCATATTTTTATCAATTATAATGGCCATGTCTTGAGCAAGTTTAAGATTAGCAGGCTCCTTCTCTCTCAATTGATACCTCATCTCACCATTGAAAGCTTCAATATAATAGATAAGAATTGAGGCATCTGAAGGCTTTGATGTCTTTATGGAGATTTGAGATTATATCCCTAAACCTTTTTTTGAATTCATCCATTGTTTCCTTTTCATTCTTTTTCATAGTATGGAGAGTTGCTAACTGATGCCTTGGTTCCTTCTTTTCTCCCCATTTTTCTTTGAATCCTATGAGAAATTTAGCAAGGTCCTTGTATGAATTATCCCTTAGATCCATATACCAATGTGCGACATCACCTTCAAGAGATAGAGCAAACAACTTCATTTTCACATCCTCATGATTATGGGCAGCCACATTACACCAACAGACTAGAAGTCTTGAAATTTTTTATAGATGAGATTTGGCACTAACGGCATTGTTTCCTTGAAAGGGTTGGCAGTTTCTTAATGGCTTCATCTAGTAAGGCATCAGGGCACCCTGCTATCTAAGTAAAGTTAAGGGGCTTGAAAAAATAGTCCATTTCTTGAGGCAAATTATTATTATTATTATCAAAAAGAAAGTGGATGTCTGAAAGAGACTTAGATCCTAAATCTTCAAGAATCCTACGAGAAGCAAGTTTGCTCGCTCTCCTTCAATTAGCCATTTTAAGGTCAGGAATAAAATTGAACAAACCTTCAAAATTTCTTCTTGTAGAATACCTTGTTGGGTTTAAAGACAGTAGAGTCGCCATATGGATCGAGTAAATTTCATTTATTTGACTAGATGCATCAATTAAGGTAAAAAACAAAAAGAAAAATAAGTCGTACTCCGGGAATAAAAATATTTATCCCTAACAACGATGCCAAATAATGTTGTCGCCTAATATGCACCTCGGGTTAACGTAGCAGAAATCTTCAAGCCACTGAATGCGACCTTGGGGGCAAGTATCAACTCAAGTAGGAGGCAAGTCTCAATTCAAGTACTATCACTTGATCTTGACTACTCCGTTAGGAGTTATCCTAAAGGGGGAGTCAAGATCAAGTGACAATATTTGACTCGAGACCTGGCCCCAAGGTCGCACCCAATGGCTTGAATATTTTTGCTACGTTAACCCAAGATGCATATCTGACGGCAACAGTTCCCAAGAGCAACAAGTTGTAGTAAGAACATGCATACTATGTAATATCCATACATATCGATATTATTTGATGATGATAAAGTCAAATTAGGTCTTTCTTAGAAAATAGAAATAAATGATCAAAGCCCAAGAAAGATCAACGTACATATTGTTACATTAAAACTTCAAGAAGTATGACAAATAAGTGTAGAAAATGCATAATTACAAGAATGTCTAGCATAGACAAGGCTATTTGAATGATACTAGAAAATACTATACAAGTACCTCCAAAAAGTAGCATTCCAATAATTCTTACACATTAATAGCTATTAGCAACTTATAATCTGAGGCAAATAATGCAATTCCCTAGGTTGCAGTACCATTGCAAGGTGAGTGGAAGGCCTTCAAAGCAAATTCAAGTTATATCACTTTGGAATTTGATATAAAACACAACTATTTGGGGATCTTGGTGATGTAAGTACTCTATGGCTGAAAAAAAAACAACAAAATCTGCATTGAGTGAGAAACAGAAACAATTCAAGGGTTGCAAGTGTGGGGGTGCTTTTTAGCCTTGATGGAAAACCAAAAATGACATATGTTTGGGGATTGGGAGTAACAACAAAATAATCATGCTTTGTATATTCAATTGGCCTTACTCTATGCTTGAAATATTAAGAATGCTATGATTTTGGGGGATTCATCGTTGGTTAGGTTAGAAAGTCCAGAGTTAGACATGGATCAAAGTCGTCTCAAATGATGGAGAGGACCATAGAACGTCTTCATTCATTTGATGCAATTGAGTTTTTTCACATTCGTTATGCTTGCAACTCTCAAGTGGATGGGTTGGCTAATGTCGTACTTTATTTGGATAAAGAGGTTTTAATATAAATGGGAATGACCCTGAATTTTATTAGTCCCCTAAGAATCTCTTTAGCATGAACCATTTATTTTGTTTGCATGTCATGGATCAGCATAGTTATGACACTTGGCCACAGAGGAGGCTTAAGGACAAAATCATAAAACCTCTTGATCATATCCCTTTCAAACTTACAATGTTGTATCCTTAGTCGTTGTAATAACTTGGATATGACAAGATATCATGACACAAGTGGGATTTTGCATGTGCACTTCCATTGTCTCTAGATATTGGTCTTTGTTGATTTGGGGTTTGAATAGACCTAATGCTTTTCATCAATTTGCAATTTGGTTACAGATAAGGATAAGGCTCAGGCCAACCTTAAGGTGGGTGTCATTTGGTCCCGTTCTAGTGGTTTCCAAGATTTTGTTTCATACCCATTCTATTATGAAGTATCCAGAGGGCTTGGAATTCCAAGTGTGCAATGGTGAGATTTGTTGAAATTCCCTTTATGCAAGAAAATCATGGCAGAACATATACATTTTGGGGGTTGTTCTAATAGTGGTGTAAATGAGATTTAAAAGGTATTGAGAAGTATGGGCAATCAACTTGATGGTTTACACAAGGTTATTTTATACATTAGTATTCAAATGGAAAATCAATTAATAAAGCAAACAGATTTGGAAGCAAAAATAGGAGAGATGAAACAAAGGTTTGACAAGATTGTGACTGATATAGACATGCACTATAATATTTTCCCGGGATTCGCTTCCAACTCCCAATTGCTTGTATGTAATGTTCCCAAAAGTGACATGCATGCAAACCCTAAAAGTGAGATGCATGCAAACCCTAAAAATGACATGCATGACATCTAAGCATTATTTAATGATGCATGCACCCAATTAAGTCTCCATGCGCATGCATGCAAGTCAACTGCAAATTAGAAGTTAAAGTGACCTAATTAGGTCAAAAGTTAGGGTTTTCGTAGTTGAAAGTTATAAAAGAAAGATAAAGTGAATGGAGACTTTACTTTTGATGATTATTGATTTTGGAGCTCTTGAGTAGCAGCACAGCATGTGGCACAGCAGTTGGGGTTGGAAACAATGTCTTCAGCTAGCAGGGTTTCGGCAGTGAGATATCTGCCCTAGTCTCATCCAAGGTAAGCCATACAGGTTCACCATTTGCTCTTCCATTTATTCATAGTTATCCAGTATACAACAGAGATTGTTGCAGGGGCACGTGTGCAGCCGTAAGGGGTTTTCAGCCGAAAAGCCCAAATCATTCACTGGGTCTTCAGATCTCAGTTTACCTTCGAAACCCAGGCACCATTCTCATCATCGGTATCATACTCTAGTACCCGGTGATTATCAGATCCGATCGTGCTCATCCTGACCAGTTATCATCCATTTCGGGATCAGGGGGACGTGAGCAGTTGCACCTCTAGAACAATTCGCTAGCATGCCTAGAGACCTCAGAATTTCCGCATGTGCCAGGCATTCTCTCCGGCACAGGAAGGCTATTAGTCCTGCAAATCATCAGCATCATCGGACACCTCCTTCACTGAAAACGTCACCCTTAGCTGATTTGGGGTTCGTGCCGTTGGGGTATCACCGGAAGCAGAAGATACCAGGTCATCTTCGATTCAGCTCTTGATGCATGCATATTCTCTCAGGAGCATTCCAGCTAGCTTAGCAGTGGTAAGTGTTCATTCTATCCTACAAACCCTAACCCTAATTTTGCTATAAAATGGGGAATTTTGCATGGCAGTTTGCATGGCGGGCTGTTTCAATATATTTGCATAGAACTAGAAAATATCCGGATTTGGGATATTCCATTGTAGAGCATCCTTTAGTATCAACTAGTTTGATCAAGGAGATTTTCTTTGAGAATTTGACGATGCAATAGCCTAGAGAGAAACCTGTGGGCATTGTGCATGCTAAGCAAGGCATTGAAATTCTAGGAATTGTAAACACAACAGTGGAGGAAGCCCATGGTGGGCATGGGTTAACAAAACATGTGCATTATCAATGTCTTTTGTTAGATGGACAATTTATGAGGACTTTTAGATACTTCCTGAAAAAAAATAGGAAGTAGACATAGGTGACAAGGGTTTGACATGTTCTTTTTAGTTTTAAGACTCGTGTTTTTAGAATTGCCATGTTATGAACAATATGTATCTTCCGTTGATCGATTCTGTTATGGAATTTTCATATCCATATAAATATATCTGTTCAAGTTATTAAAAAATAATAGAAGCAATTGCAAGAAAATCAATCAAGGCTTTCCAAGTAAAGTCAATGTCTCATCTAAGATATTATTTGTTGAAGCGACCACTTACATCCTACATAGAAAAGAAATTGGGAAACTTGTTGGATTTAGAAAAATGAATACGAAAATAGTATTTCAAAAAAATTATTGTGGAAATCCTTGTCATGATGAAAGCTACATTGGTGGAAAACAGCAATAGCTAAAACATGGGGATAAGTGGAAGTGGACTCTCAAAAGGGGAAGAACGACCCCAAAACTTGCAATCATGCAAAATTCAAAATTCAGGTGGGAGAACAACAAAAATCAAAACATTGTACCCAACATAGAAATTGTTATCATCATTGCCATATTATGAAGCTCAATACCGTGTTGGAGAAATAAAAGCATTCAAAATCTCAAAACAAAGGCTAACAGTGGTGCTACTCAGTTGACATTTTTTATGGTGGAGAAAAGTGAAATATTTAGTAGTAAAGAGAAGAAATCACAATAGTGTGTCTTCAATAAAGTCATGAACAATATTTAAGAAATGTGTTTAAATAAAGAAGAGTATCATTATTGTTATTAATATGGGTGAGATTGATGATTACATTAATATTCACTTGGTCAAACTCCAAATTCCAAATTCAAACAGAAGTAGAAAAAAAAAGGTGTAAATTTGTATGAGAAAAACAATCTATGATCGATTATTGATGATTATGTTTTTAAAATCCCAAGCTACTGCCTCAAAACTGTATTGACATTATCCCATATAGATGAGGGAATAAATAGGGATTAAAACATTGGGTAATTTTTTGTTAAACCTATCGAAGAAATGTTTATCAGTTTGGCATAATAACAATAAGATAGATTTGTATGACATTTCAATGAGATCATGCACAGAAGCTACATCTTCATAAAATATAGATAATGCTTGGTTTTCATAAGATGTTGCAATCTATTGAGACTAGGAGATGCAACAGCAAGGTGAGTGAAAACAAGAAATTCAATAGGGGGAAAAGGGAAAATGTTGACAAGCTTGTTAAAAAGTTGTACCTTGGACAAGTGTTCCCCTTGGTGGTTTGGTGTCTAGCAAAAGGGGAAATGTCCAAATATGACCCTAAGACGTTAACTTTATGAGATATAATGTTAAAATGACTTTATGAGATATAAAGTGGCTTTTTGAGAATATTAAATGAGAAAAGTGACTTAAATGTTTTTAAGTTGAGATAAAGTGATTTTCTCTCAACCATTGATCTAGATGGCCTTCTAGGATTTAATCTCAGCCATTAGATCTTAGGTTTAGGTCAATCTCATTGAAATGAACAAAAAGGGGATTAAAGGGTTGAAACTTGAGACATCATTTTATTATTCGTTTCTTCATGAGCATTGAAGAGAGAGCAAGATAGAGAGCTGACAAAAAAAAAATGCAGCAAAGAGGGGGCAAATCCCGAGTTTTTGGTGGCACAAATCCCAAGGGAGCTTCAGCATTTATTCAGCAGTACTGTACAGGTTTAGAGTACGCTGTACAGCATTAATTTGACCAGGAAATACAGCAGAAATAACACAGAAATCGAGGAGCAGTTTGGCCAATTTTCTAGACTTTTCCTGCTGTAAAAAATCTGTACGGCCCATACTGTTAAGTACAGAAATTCCATACAGCAGTCAGGCACAGAAATTAAGACTGTCAGATTGTACAATTTTGTACAGGAAGCCAGGGCACAGATTTTGAGGAGTTTGACACAGATTTCAAGGTGGTTGTTTAGCACGGTTTCAAAGATAAGTACAGTGTTGTTTATTGCTGGTGTTACCGGATGAACTAGCAAGGCTAGTCACCGATAAGCAAATGTAAGAAAAAGTGACCACTGTCACCTTAGTCACTTCTCCAAACTACTTTGGAGAGTCGGAACCTCCAAGGGGAGAGCCCTTTTTTATGTGCCTGTCAATATTTACACCAAACACCTTCCACAACCTTATGCAAATATCAGCGCGTGGGATAAGCGTTCACCAAATCGCCCCGTTTTTCCGGCCGATTTTTCATTAAAATCAGCCAAATGTTTGCTGTGAAATTGTTTACTTCATTATTTTGGGATTTTACTAATCTTATTCGCTCTCTCTGTACTAAATCGGGCATTTTAAAACTACCCAAATGATTAAAATTACGATTTAATTCCTCGAAAGTATGATTTACAGCAAAATTGATCTGTCGGATTCCGGCGAGTCGGGGGCGATTTGGTGAACGCTTATCCTGCTCCAAATATCAGTGCCATAGTGAGTTTACTGGAGTAAAAGATGTGATTTAGCCAAAATTGGAAGTTTATGTATGACTTATAGAATATAACAGCTGTTGAGAAATTACAAGGGCGTTAGCATAAGTAAATTATCTAAGCCATGAATGAGCTGTGAAGCCACTGCATAACCACCAATAGTATTATTTCAGTGTATGTCAGGACCAATAGGTGCAAGTGTAATCAGAGAATCACAAGTGTATCAGGATATCAAATGATGTGAAGCATACCCAAACCTTTGGCACTTGTTAGATTATTAGTAAATTTTGCTTTCAGATCTGATATGTACGCATGAATAGCAATGCCACCAGTATGTAAACAGAGTATTTGAGCATAAGTAAGCGGTCCAAATCCCAATGTTATATCAGTGTTAGTTTAACAAAGCCTTTTTCTAGCCCCTCTATTCAGCAATTGGCATATCAGCATTACAATGTCATGTGTAAGATTATATAACAGCAGGTGTATACTGATACTAATTAGTAGATGACACCATATATCAACAAGCATAAACAACAGCTATCAACAGTCAATTAACAAGTCTTATCAATGACAAATATCACCAGCAATATCCAGCATTTAAAGGCGTTTGCAAGTGTAGCAGATATACATTATTACCGTCACTTAAACTAACTGAAAACACTACTGTATATTAGCGGAAGCAAATCAGAAATTAGCAGAAGTCTTCACCAGTCTTGAGAATTTTTAAGATCTGTCCAAGTTTGTTTTGGCAAGGAGGCAAGCCCTTTTGGGAAGGCAAATTCAATGTTAACCTTGGATTTTGCTCAGACCTCGAAACTCACCCTGAGTTGACTGATTTTTCAGGTCTGCTTAAGAAGGTTTTAAGGCAGTGAACAATTAATGAAGACAGCCCTAGACCAGACCCTCAAGGGTTTTAGAAGGCTTCAAAATAACTCACCCTAGGAGGAATATACACCAGATCTGAAAATACTTGTGGCCCTAACCAGTCACAGTTAGCAGTAGCAAACCCAAATTAGGGTTTGGTTGGTCCAAATGAGGTTACTGGTGACGCCCTTCAAGATTTCAAGTGAAATCAGCTAGGGCGAATTCACTTGTGGGCTTGGATTTTGCAAACTTTGGATATTTTTGAAGTTCTAATGTTTTTAGGGCTTTTTTTATATTTTATGAAATTTAAGGGTTTTGGGTCTATTGGAAATTCATTTTAGGGTTTCTAAGGCTTAGAAGGCCTGGCCGAGTTTTTAGGAGGGGAGAACGAGATTTTAGGGAGACCCTAGAGATTTAGGGAGGGGCCCAAAATTTTAGGACCAAAAAATCGAAAAAAAATATATTTTTTTCTAGGGTTTTTAACATAAAATTGCAGACCTACTTCTAACCCTAATTCTACCATCAAAATGCAAATTTACACTTGAAAATACAAGAGATTTGAAGGAAAAGAGGTTTGGGGACAAGGGTTTTAGGTTTTACCCTAACCCTAAGGCATCTAAGGAGGTGACTAACCTTCCTTTTGAGAATCCTATCCTAGGTTTGACAACAAAACCAAAAGGCCAAAGGTTCTAACCCTAGAAGGACTCCTATGAGGGATGTACTTCTACAACCAAGGTGACTAAACGTTGAAAAATGAGCTAGCGAAGACAAAATGCAGCTCTAGTGTCTACCATTCAATCCATAAACATACATCATTCATCAACATTTAACAAAGAGAGATCAAGAAAAACACTAGATACCTCCTTGTGCAAGTGTTTAATTAAAATGGCCTCCTTGTGCATCACCTTTAGCAAGAGCATAAAACCAAAGAGCTTCAAGAAATTGTCATCCAAACCCACAAAACATCTTCTTCAAGAGGGGCGCATCACTTCCAAAGAGCTCTAGTAGGGTAAAATAAGTGCATATTGTTTAATCCCACTTGTCTTATTTTCAAATGAAGTGAGGAGAGGTTTATAAATAGCCTCTCACACTCACTTTAGAAATATATCCAGGCCTACATGCCTTAAAATGTCAATTAGAAATTAAAAAATGTCAACTTAAAATTATAACATAAAATACTATAAAAATGGCCTGAAGTAGGCTTATAGTAGGCTACCTAGGGTATTTTTCCCCAAGGTGCCTAAAATTTCTAAAATAAGTGAATCCCTCCGAACGAAAGGTTGGAGTGAGATGGAGGGAGGGCGTCGTGCCTCATCTAACCCCGAAAATGTTGTAAATCTCTCAGCGCCCCCACTCAAAGCAACAGTACAACTTGGGAGTAAAGATGATGTCCTATGAGGAAGGAGCCCAAGGAGAGAGAGCGCTAGCCAGCTGAAGGGCCAGGAAGGTGTCTAAGGTGGCTGTAAAGGGAGACCAAGGTCTCATAGCTGAAGCAAAGGCCACCAGTGCAAGGAAATAAGGTGTGGGTTCATGTGATCCAGTGACCAACCCCTAGGATCCTTGGACACCAACCCCAGGGTTAAAAACGTTGACAAAGGGCAGTCAACAGTGCCATTAAGCCATAGTACTCCTAAAGGAAGGACCAAAGGGCCTGACCATGAACACCATCGTTGAATAACACCCCTCCTACTTAAAAAAATGGCCTCTCTCTCCCTCGGGCACATCTGAAGGTGTGTTGGGTACACGTGCAACGTAACACTGGCTCCAACTATGGGACGAGTGCTCTTCTTGGGAGTGCTCGAGAACCTATGAATCTTTAGGTACCTGTAGACCTACACACACATCAAATATCCAAAGGGATTAAAAGCATCTTGAGGCAGACACATCAATCTTGTCTTGTTCGATATAATGAAATACAACTAACTAAATAATGCAAGAGTAACAATACATGCCTAATTGAAAATGCAACTAACCCTACCTACCCTAAACATAGTAATCAAAATTTGTTAAGTGAAATCATACCACCAATGTAACCATCTGAATAAACAATTCATACATGTTATCTTACCTTTCTCTTTAGAAGCAATCCATGATAATACCTCATTGATGATATGTTGAGTACGTACCAGAATCTTTATGTGGGTGAGGAAAGGAAACTTAATCATTCTAAGAACCTGGAAGACTTGAATTTGATGCCATGGAGAGGAATTGCTTTGATAGGCTTTGTTGATCCATGCTCCTACCGAACTTATGTATCGGACACCTCCATCATACATTTCCATTGAGAAAAAAATTTGCTTAAACTTTTCCACAGATCTTGAGCTTGGGAGGCTATTACTAAAGCAGGACCTCGCAAGTCTTCATATGTTAGCCGCAACCTGTCCCTGCATCTACTTAAGTATTTCTTTGGATATAGGAGGATATCGGTCATCTTTGTAACGATCACATTAGTATCCCAAAAATCCTTGAAATTTTGAAATTGTCAGCTACATAATTCATACCTTCATGCTTCAAATGAAAAGATAAACAATAAATACTATGAAACTAAGGAATGAAAATCATACCTGTCCACATATCTGCCACGATCTTGTTTAAATGAATCATTAAGGACTCACTGAGATAGGGATGAAAGGGTTGAGCCACTTTTTCAATATTTGCCACAAGATGGTGCTGGAAGTGTTGATCTGGGGACATCATCGACGGTTGAAAAATAGTGGGGATCCTTTGCATATGGAAATCAACGACAAGGGCCACACCTCGTACCATTCCATCACTGAGCAAGGTAGAAAAAGGGTTGATCCATTCTTCATTGATGACAGAGAATACTTCGTTTCCCACACATGTGCGAGGGAGAGGGTCCATTATGATGCTACAAGGTCTTGAAGAATCGTATACCGATGGACCAAGGAACTCCTAGTAATGGTTGTCTTCTTTACCCTTGTAATTTTCTTCCAAGAGAGCCAAAATATTATAAGAAACCGCAAACTAAGGATATGAAGAACTCAACAATTCTAGAGCTTCTTCAACTAGGGATTCTTGGCCTTCATTTTCTGGAGGAATTTCACTTTCATCTTCAGGAATCCCTTCATCTTTGGACATAGGGGCCATAATGTCGGTGACCAAGTCATCAACAATAGCTTGTTCAAGCAAACCCTCCGAATGTCGATCTTCATCTTTGTCATCAAGGAGTGCTTCATGCTCTTCTGAGGCTTGTTCGTCCTTCATAGTCTTCAAGACTTCCTCAACGTTAGGATCCCACTGACCGTAGAATGCTTCAATTAGTTGTGTTACCGACTAGGCTGCACCTAGTTGGACTTTTAGTGAGCCGCCAATGATGAACAAGATACTTGTTCATATTCATAGTTCAAAAGTCCTTTCAGGCCTGTTGTCCGCCAATTGCACACCAGCAGCAGAAATCTTTCGAAAGCTGTCTCCTCACCTAGGAAAGTGGGAGAGGTGTGACCTTGGGGGCAAGCATAGAGCTAGGTACTGTCACCTACTCCTAGCTCCTCCTTTTAGGCTAATTCCTAACAAAGCCAAGGGGGGTAGTCCCTAACAAAGAGTTTTCTATGGCTCAATGTGGTTAAAGTGTTTTTAATTAACTACAGATGCAGATGGGTGTTGTTTAGGAGTTATTGTGATTAAAGGTGTTTGTTTATCATGAATATGACACATAAATCAGAGCAATCCACGTTGCTAGCAAGAGATTAAAGATAAGCAATAATTCAAGACTTCATTAATATGTATTCATAGATGGAAATTAAAAAGGCCAAAGACAATTGATCCAAATATAACAATTAAGCAGATTAAAAGACCAGTGCCTTATAGAGTCAAAATACTGAAATGCGTAAAGAATTTAACAACAAGTCTTGAAATAAAACTAGGGAATATTAGGTTGTGCGAGTGCTCTTGGTATATTTTTAAGAATTTTAGGTGTTCTTGTTAAGGTGTCAACAAAGGTTTGTCAAGAAGCCGGGAGAATATTCCAAGTTCATTCCGTTGAAGACATGACGACCCCCTCAGTATCCTAGGCTGGTATCGCAGAGATTGACCAGCTAGCTGAGAAGCTTAGACAGCGGGGGTTCCGGCGCCTCTACTAAGAAGTACTTTAGAAAATTCCCTACAACGCCGGTGCGTTGGTTACAGGGTTTAAATTTTATTATGTTTTTCTTGCAAGATTAGAAATCCAATGTCATTTCTGGGTACTTCAATTTTGAGGTCAGTCAGAGCATACTCCGGCAAGGAGAAAAGATAGTTTATTAATTAGGGGGTGTGCGTTGCAAATTTTATTAAGTTAATTAATTAAGACTCCGACAGAGAGCGCTCTTGACCCTGTCTTATGACAGTGGTTCAAGAGACTTAGCTAATCTAGGATGCCTAATGCAAGGATGTGCAATTCTAAGTATGCTCTCCGATAGAGAGTGCTCTTGACTTGTGTTACTGCAAGTTCAAGAGACTTAATTAATTCGTTAAAATTAAAAGAAACAGAAACATAAGCATCTAAACTACCCAAGAGTCTCTTTCAGGCTTTTTAGGGCCCTAATCGAGAAAGTAGGGGGGGGAGTAAAACAGTAAAGAAACTATGCAATATCTAAGTAAACAATCAAATCAACATTTTCACTTCATTTTCTATGAATAATAAACTAATCAAAACATAAACTCTCTTTCTAATGATTATGCAATTATTCTATCATATTCTACCTTTAGCAGTTTATTAAGCAAAAAAGAAAAAGCATGACAATGGGACAATACAAGCTTCCCCCAAATGGGGGAAGAGAGGTGTGGGAGCCGTAATCCCACTCACTCTTTATTAATTTTTTACAATCTTTTGCTGTGTTTAGCCTCTTCTTGAATGAGCAAAGGTGAGAAAGGGAAGAAAGAGGAGGGAGATGTTTTGGTCTTTTTTGCTCTCTGCTCACTCCTTGCTTTCTTAAGGCCCTTGGGCTCTCTTTTACCTGCCTGAAAATAAGAGCTTTGAACACTAACTTGTTATAATGTTAGTCCAAAGAAATCAAACTAGATCTATAAACTTAATCACAAAAAATGAACCCAACTTTTACTGAAATCGGAGGAAGATGAGAAGAATAAGAGGCTATAGAAAAGAGAAGACAAAAGGGTGAAAAGAGGGCAAAGTAAGGTCAAAAGCAGTCTGAAAACAAAAGTGAAAAAGGGACTGCAAAAAGGACAAAGAAGGCTACAAAAGATGAGAAAAAAGGCTGAAACTAGGGCCCAAAAAGTGGCAGCAAAAAAGGGTGAATAGGGCTGCAAATTTAGGCAAAAAGAGGGCTGCAAAAGGTAAGGAAAAAGGGCAAAAGAGGGCAGCGAAAGAGGAGAAGAAAGGGCTGCAAAAAGAAGTGAAAGAGGGCTGCAAAATGAAGACGGGACAGCCAACAGAGGCATACGGTTTGGTGAATGATTGATCACTTTAGCCCAAACCTTTCCTTAACCCAAAAATTTAGAAATTTTTTACCTTGAAAGATGAATGAAAGCAAGAGAAAATATTCAAACCTGTGGATCTTTTTAATGATGCTTAGATTCCTTAAAGCTTGCAATTGCCGGAAGTTGCACTTGACTCCAAGAGAAGAGGATGCAGCTGAGTTCGAACTTCTACTTGGTTGGATGGACTGATCTGCAAAAATCAACTCAAATACTTTCCAAAAGATGGATTAAATCATGTATTGTTCACAAATTGAAATGTAAAAGAGCATGAAATATGATTGAATAAACAATGCTACTTTCAATTTCTAAGAGTAAAGCAATAAACAACTAAATTGTAAACCACAAATAATTGTTCTTACGTGCTTACAGAAGCCTTCTAAAGCATAGATCTTTAATCATAATAGACATGAAAGAGAAAATTAGAACACAATCACCTCATCCATCAAGAGCATTCATCCACCATTAACAAACCATATGAGCCTCCAAAGCATTAAATTTATTCCAACGGTTGCATAAAGCAACAAGCATTTACAAAGTTTGGACAGAGTTTCTCTACACAAAAGTCCATCCCAATAGAGCTAAAGAAGCCTCTATTTATACAATGAGAGAAGACCCAAAACCCTAAAACCAGAAATCCAGACCTAACCGGCTCGGCACACCACTGAGAACACAAAATTGAAGCTGGAGAGTTAAGAGTAAGGGGAGGCCTCCACCTAGGTAAGGCGCCCCCACTCCAACCCTAAGCACTGAAACCAAGCCACAGATGAGGCCACACGTGTGAAGGCGCCCCTGTGAGGAGAGAGGGGCGTGAGCTAGTTGGTGAAGGCGTGAGCTAGGTATGGAGGAGCCACATCTAGGTATGGAGGAGCCACTGCCAATAGATCATAAGTGTAAGCACTAGTTCCTACCTCGATCAAAACATCAAGCCAATGAATACTCTCCATCTCATCGAATTCATGAGTTTAGCTAGAGATGACAAGACCGTTAACTGAATATATCTTTAATGCTCACTGAATGCTGACTGAAGTTGAGTTCTGTTAACTCCAATCATCATAAATGCCCAATGCCATGTCATTTTGCATTTCATTTCACTGAATTTGGATTAATTTGGAGAGTTTTGGATTTTCTCCAAAATAATCATTTTTTATTAAATAATCAATTTTTTCCCCAAAAATGACTTTTTTGAGAAAATATGCATTATGTGGCCGAATAATGATCTGAAAGTTGGATCTGACTGGCTGGCCGATCAAGAATGATTTTTGGCTTAAGGTTAGAGCCTTCAATCAATGAATTTGGGTTCTGGATGACTAACTTATTACAAATTAATTTTTTCCATTTAAATTATGGAAAATTTTAATTAAAAACTTAGGAAAAAATTAAAAATTAAAAAATAATTTTTTACACGTCCGGTAAAAAAATTTCGGAATTTTTTTTGAGGGTCCTAGTGACTTAGGACATGACCATGCTCTATTCTAATAATGCTTAGTAGGTTTATATACACTCAGTTGGGCTCTAATAACCCCCCAAGGCCCAGAATTCAAAATCGAGCATTCCAGCTTTGGAAGAAGCGGGAGAAAACCTCGTCAATTATACTCAGCTATAGGCAAAGCATAATTGTCAAGGGCAAAAAACTCCCTGGAATACCTTAGTTGAAATTCTACGTCTTAGGAGATCGAACCACTCAAAACACCCTACTAGCACATTTTATTACAAACCCCGCGGGGCCATGGTCAAAACTATTCAAATAAAAAACTGACTAGCCAAAACTGGCTAGACACAAAGGCGGATCATCTGATACACTAGAATCAAACATTGGTCATGTTTGTCAACTAGCGGGTCCTCAAGTTACCCAACTATGGTACAAAAAAGTTGGCAAAAAGGCCTTCATGGCTATTTTATTTTTTGTAACACATGTTCATACCATAGTTACATATATCGGCGATATCGCGATATATCGCGAGTCATTCCCCTTGGCGATATATTGCCACTAAAAAATTGTGATATTTTCGACATTCTGAATATATTCAATATGTTGCGATATATTGGGAATATATCGGGATATTTTGGAAAATATCGCCTTGCTAAAAAAAATTGCATGAAATTTGAAAAATAAATTCATGGGTTAAGTTTTTGGCAGTGTTATTAAAGCTAAATATATTAAATTCTTAAAGTAATAAATGGTAGTATTAAATTCTGAAAGTAAAAGTTCTCCTTTACTTTCATTTTCTATCATTTTACATAAATTTTTAACATTGCCATTAATTGTTTCAGGATGTTTGAGAGTGGTTCCAACCTCATCGGACTTCATATGCAAAAAGTAGAATTTTAGATTCCATTTAGATTCTAGAATTCAAGAGACTTAATAGTTTTCAGGATTTCAAGATTTCAACAATTCCACCGAATTTTATCAAGTATGAGGATATGGGATTGGCATTTACTCAAGCACATCAACCCATCCCTATACCTTGATGTTGATGGCATTCACTATTGAAATCTTTTATCATGGCCTTCATAAAAATGTACCCTTCACTCATTAAACATGAGAAGTTTCATCAAAATTGTAGAGTAGTTGGACCTTCCACCATAGCTTAAGTAGTTGGAGCTTCCAATTTGACGCCTAACTCATAAAGCACCTACAGGACCCCCTATTGCTTCTAGAGGAAGAGTGGTGCCCCTTTCCTATAAAAGGGGTAGAGGGGATCGATGATTCCTACTATTTATCATTGTATTATGTAGTATCTAGATGCCTCATGAGTCATGATGATTAATTTCTTGAGAGACATTTATTTTGATCATTTGATGTGATTTTCTATCATTCCATCAAGAACATATTTCAATATTTCTAGTTTATAACTTTATAGTCGATATGTGATCATGATCCACCATTTGACATCTTATGCATCTTATATATTAGTTGTATTTTCATATTTATGTAGCAATGTGTTTATTTGATGTTGTTGTTGCTTTAGATGTTAAAAAAATTGAAAAAATGGTTATTTTTGTATTTTTTTGATGCTTTACGACATTTGCCGATATTTTCTTTGTTGCTGCCAATAAGTTACATTCCAGACCCTCGGCGATATATTCGCCGACACAATATATGTAACTATGGTTCATACCCCCTTGGGGAAATTGTGAAAAATGTCCTAGCATTTAATTTTTTATAAAAGGATCGGCTTCCCAGACTGAAGCATCAAGCCGAATAGTCCAGAGTGTTTTTTCCCTTGGTTATTATTGGTTGTTGAACAAAAGACTAGTAATTTTTGAGTTTTTCACTCACACCTCCAAAGTTGGGGTAGTCATCTTGGTGTTTTGGCCTTAGGAGGTTATTAGAGCCTTCGGGTCAGTGTTTTTCAACATGCTAGGCATTCAAATTGAGTCGTATGGACATGTATTAGGTCCCCCTAGAGTTTCGTCAGTTTCCGAAAAAAAAAATTCCATTTTTAAGCCATTTTTAATGGTTTAATTAAAAAACTTCAAAATGTAATAAAAGTCAGAAACGGAGCCTGTTTCTAACGTGGGGACACTCGTTTTCACACTCAGAGTGCCCTTACCCCAAGGACTGTTGATTAAATTGTCATTGATGCCAACAGGTGTGTGTTAATGTGTCTTGGTACCCCTTGGGGAGCCTCTGTGGGTTGAGTAAACATCAGCGTCAAAGGAGACCTTTTGACTTTGTCCAAGCCCAAGTCTGAAGCCCTTGGAGTCCTTGGGACATTGCCAAAAGCCCTTAAACACTTTAAATTTTTTAAAGACTTACATTTGAATACTTTATTAATTTAAAAATAATTTTTAATAAATATAAATTAAAATGGTTTAATAATTTTTTTTAACCAATTAAATATTATTTTAAAATGTTTTAAAAAAAAAAGAAAAGAAAAAACATATCTCATTAAAACTTGGAAAGATGACATTCTTTTTAAAAAAAAATATAAAAAACATGGAAAGATAAAAATAAATAAATAAATAATAAATTATGACAAATTTAAAATATGTCCCCGTAATCTTTGTAATTAAAACAAACAAACTAAATGATAATGAGCAAACAAATCTCCACATTAAGTTGAATTATGAAAATGTATCCACCCTATCTGGCTCCTTTCGAGTCTCAATTCATCAAACATTCAATATATTTACAGGTCGGCCCCAGCAAAAATTATAATAAAATGATGTGGAAATTCAATATAAATAACCCCTCACGATTTCTTCTTGAATGAGTGTACGTCGAAATTATTTTTGAACTCTGAATTGTTTACTTGCGGGCTGAAGAAAATTGATGGTAAAATTAAACAGTTCGCATCAAATTTTTCAAGTGTTGGCCGATTGCAGCAGTCGCACCAGTTTTCAAGTTGACCGTGGAAATTTACGGGCTTTA